>JACEIK010004200.1:62551-98809 GCA_018107945.1 Datura stramonium | reverse complement strand
ATCTAATTTCATACTTTAATTTTCTCTCTCTTCAATTGAATTGTACGTTGATCATGTTTAATTTTATGCTCTTTTTCTTCTTCTCTACTCATGAGCAACTCAATTCTTATCTAGGGTTGTGAACCTTATTGATCTCAATTAGGATGAATTGATAATGAACTTTTATATATTTGATTGATCTTTGCTTTGTAAGTTGAAATTGGTGGTTGCAAACACCAATTCATGCCAAATTTCTCCAATTATATTTGAAAGATCCAATTAGGTTCTAGACAGTGTCAATCAACAATAACCCAAGGCATAATCTTTACTTAATAGATTCTCTTAGGAATATGTTGAATCTAATTGGCAATTTACTGTAACACCCCAAAAGTTTCTAAGATTAAACCAGGGGGTGGAAACAAAGAAAGAAGGAAAATGTGCACTAGGTCACAGGATGACTCATCCAGTGACCCCTGATGTACTCCACATGTCGTGGAGTGACTCATGAAGAGTAGACCTACCTGGGAGGAATTGTGGTTATGGGGTAACCACGAATGGTAACCACGAGCCTTGAAGTCACTTCATGACCCTTGAAGTGAGCCATGGTCAAGAGGGGCAAGATTAATGTTTGAATCTCAAGAGACACCACGAGGGGGATCACGAGTCATGATGTACCTCACGAATCATGAAGTGGATCATTGTCTGGGGTTGAATTTTTAAGACAGGATTTCCAGTGTTGATGATCGATTTGACCCCACAACTCATCCAGTACCTCACGGGTCGTGATGTCCCTCGTGAGGACAGGCAGGGTCCAAATTTCTTCATTTTTAGCAGGGTTGGTTTTTTAATTCCTAAGCTCCTAGGTCCTAAACTACGTCTTTTTGGGGTTATTTTAAGTGGGATTTAGGGAGTTAGTTGATAGTTTTCTCTCATTTCTCTCATTCCCTCAAGTTAGTAGAGTAGGAAACTCAAATAGGAGATACAGAGTAAGATCAAGGGTTTCCGTCTTCTTTCATATTTCTGCAGAACTTTCTCAGGAATTCTACTCCAGGTATGTGGGAATAAAATGTGGGAATTGCTTTTCCTTGTGTCCCAAAACCCTCCTGTAATTTCTTATCAGTTATATCCCTAAAAATCAAAACTAGGGTTATTTTTCAGTCAGATTATGAATATTTCTTTAGATTGAAGTTCTGATGAATTCTTGCAATGTTTTCACTACTTATTAAGCATGTTGTTATTCCCTTCAAGAAATATTGTTTTAGTCCTAGTTTTATGAATGCAGTAAACTGGGTATTTCATAATTGTCTAGATACAAATATTGCCTGGCTCTGTTACTTCTTGAATTTTCATGTTATTACCATCATGTGATTTCACAGTCAGTTTGAATGCTAGTTTAGTATCAGTCAATAATTAGCCTTTTTAGTATCTTTTCGTAAGTTAGCTGATCAATTTGACGATAGTCAGTTCTTAAGGAGTTCATTAATACTCCCTAGTTACAGTTATCAGGTTGTTCTCTAGAAGGCTACGATGCTTTTAGATAAAGCAACTCTAGGCTAATCTCTGAACACTAGTTTCCAATTATCAAGTCCTTTAG
The DNA here is from genome assembly GCA_018107945.1 of Datura stramonium. Classification (NCBI taxonomy): domain Eukaryota; kingdom Viridiplantae; phylum Streptophyta; class Magnoliopsida; order Solanales; family Solanaceae; genus Datura; species Datura stramonium. Next base: position 97,236 of record JACEIK010004200.1, on the reverse strand, counting down.
ATTCTTTGGGTACTTCCAGATAAGTACTCCTGACTTAAGTCTTGCAACATCAGTTTTTAGCTATCAGCATAACAGTCTCTGTTAGGACTTTCAGTGGGAGTAGGATTTAGAAGCGAGCGGGCCAGGGATTAGCGCACCCAGGTTCCCAAAACTACATTGCCACCGTATGTTCTAGCCCAAATGGACAGCAAACAGTGAACACCTAGTTCAGCTACTATACTCTGGCAAGGTTTAGTGGGCCTTCACCGATGGGGGGATATACATTGGACTCCACATTTAGCTCACATGGTTATATGTCTATTACAGTTTCTCCCACAGTATATGTAAAGTACCTCTAGTCAGTATAGCTCAACTTTAGTTTCAGTTCAAATCAGTTATTCAGATTTCAGGATATGCTTATGACCTTCAGTTAGTACTTCTATTTACATTATTATAACTATATCTTCAGTGCTCATCAGTTTATAGTTGGTCATTTCATGTCACCTCAGCTCAGTTATGTATTCTTAGTATTTTATTTACATCCATACTCAGTACATTCAAAGTACTGATGCATACTTCCATGCTGCATCGTATTATGATACAACTGTAGGTTCTCAACCACAACAACATCAGTATTTCCCTGCAGATGATTTCATCATCTCTATATTGGTGAGTCCTTATATTTTGAGGATAAGGTTTTAGTTTCTTTCATTTTTTGTTTTTTTCAAATTTTAGAGTTAGGTAGGGGCTTGTCTTAGCAACTCACCAGTTAGTAGTGGCTTTCAGACATTGTAGTGCTCAACTTGTTTTGCACTATTTGTACAAGTTACCAGTATTTTATCAGCCGTTCATTATTTCAGAAATCAGATATTTCAGTCATGTTTTCAGCTTCCTCTATGATTATTTAGTTTACTAGTGTGATGTTAAACCATGGGTTAGCTTGGGGTCACTTGTCGCACCAAATACCGTATCGCGTCTAGGGTGTAAACTGGGGTCATGAAAAAAATTCATTTAAATTGAATTATCATCAATTTAAAAGAGTTGATTAAGATAAACATTATTGGTTGTTGAAAGGCACCAAGTGATTTATTTAATGATTGTTCATACATTTACAAAGAGCTCATTATTTATGAACCTAATTAAGTGATATAGGTGGATCAACCCAAAGCAGGGATACATCTCTAGGCTTACTTCTCATTGATTTACCTCTTTTGCATTTATTAGATTCTTAGTTTAACTCTCTCTCTCTCTCAATTAAACTTGAGTAGCATTTTAAAGAATCCAATCATATATTTGCTCACTTAGTTGAATTGGCCAATACTATGTCCTTGTGGATACAATCTTTACTCCTTGTTAGATAAATTATATTGCAATCAACTGCGTACACACTCTTAATTAGAGATGGATTTGCATGATACCACTATATATAAGCTAAATAGGCAGTTATCAAACAATAGCCTAACCTGACCCCCATAAACCTGGAGGTATAAACAATAAAAAATAACCTACCTGAGCCTCTATAATCCCTGACAGGTGCACCTTAATCTATATTACCTCTTTATGTAGCCTTGTAGCCCCGTAGGCAAGGTCTAACTGTAACTAGAGCATGCTTTGCTCCCATGTTTGTACTTTGAGCCTTTGGGACTTCTATAACTATATCTTGTGCATTCTAGGCTCTTGTGACTTCACCTCGAACACACAAGGCTCTATTGAGGGTCAGTAATGCCTACTTAGGCATAAAGAAAGTCCATAAGTGAATAGACTTCAATATGACTCTTATAAGCAAGTATAGCCTATAGGAATGGTAAGTTAGTCAATATCTCTTCTAGGTAGCTTGTACGTGGGTATCTGTACATGAATATCTCATAGACATAGGACCCATGACTAATATGCTGACAAGATATCTAATAAAGGCGTCAAGTAATCTACTAATCTATCAATAAGTAAGGTGGTTTTCTAAGCAACTTGTACGACAATCTGTAAGTCACATCAAGCTATAAGATCACTAATAAATAGGTGAAATATCTCGCAACTCGCCATCAAAGTTCAATAGATAACCATGAAGCCATTACCCCGAACGTGGAACAATAATACAAATATTCTAGCTATATAGGCACCAAGATACATCAACGACCCATAGGTGAGCTATATAACTTATGGTGCCACAACTATTGAAACCTTTACGCCAAATTACTCGCTACAATGGAAATATCAACAATATGTGCTAAAACATTAAGCACAAAGCCCTTAAGGAATCAATACCGGAACAACTTAACAATAGCCAACATAAGCAATAACAATTTAAAGGAGACGATTCTTATGTCACTTCTAACAAAACGGTAATAGATAAATGAGGAAAATACTGATAAGGGAAGCTTAAAAAAGTCTATAAGCTTAACTACAGTAGACAACCAACAATAAATAACATGGCTATGAGTACTACTACACTAGATAACAAATCGTATGAACTATACAATGAAGGAAACTTGCTAAAGAAGGTTTATTCCTAAAAAACCTCATAAATGATTCATTTAGCTCCAACACAAAATCCTGAGCTACACCTTGATAGATACTACTAGATCAAGACAAGAAGACCCTTATACAACTTCCAAAACAGTCCTTAATTTAGCCAACCAAGAACGACAATTTCTGACAATTTAATTTTTTGATAAAGGAGTAAAAATCATAAATAGGCAAGGATAAGAACATAAAAACCTTACCTTGATTCCCTAGAAGTTATTATCCATGGAAGAAGTATATTTTCTAATTCCTAATCAAAACTTCACTCCCCATCCATCACCAAAATTGACAGAATGTCTTAGCTACAACGATCTCTATGACCTTCAGAACTTGTTTCTAGCTCGGATTATCATTTGGTGAAGTTTGGCTCTTGATTTATATTCAAATAGCTCAAGAACACTAAATGAATAGGGAAAAGATGAGTTGTAAGTATTCTAGAAATTATTTTAAATAGAAATAACGAAATTTCAGCAAATATCATCTTAAATATGTTGTCCAAAATCCAATCCGACTCGGCTGGCCCCGTGACCAGACAGTCCACGATAAAATGCTTATAGCTTTTTGCTCTGATGTCGGATTGATGAGAGGTTTGATGTTCTTGAAACTAAACACAAGTAAATTTAATTTGATAGCTATTAAGCCTCCTAACTCCTTATAGATTTAGAGAAAATTCATAAGACATATGACCCAAATTTCAGAGAATTTCTTAAAATAATTTGCGATAACTTTTGCTGAATTTTGTTTTACAATTTGCTCGATTTCAAATCTTAACATATGATAATTGAGTAATTTTAACAACTTATAATAGATCCTTCTTATGGTATTAAACACTCTTGTCCATTGTTTGAAAGTGCGATTTTATTGCTTAAATTATGTAGGGTGTTACATCCTTCCTCATTTAGGAACATTCATCCTCAAATGTAACTTAGACACATGAATACAAGTCTGTAGGAGTAGACAAATAATTTTGGCAGAGTCTCCTATGTAATATGGACTCTCTAGAAACCTAAGACGCAAAAAATATCCAACCTAGGCATCTCACATGATGTCACAAATAGTTAAACAACATATCTATACAATAATAATCTGAGCAAAATACAACTACAAAAATAAGAAACAATATAAAGCCTGAATTGGTATCTCACGGCAACTATAGTAATCTGAACTGATATGATATCATCTTGGGGTCTAAAACAAGTGAGGACATCTGGATCTCATGTCATCATCAGCTTTCTAGGTCACTTCTTCCATATTCCTATTTCTTCACAGCACTTAACAAAAGCCACATCTTTGGTCCTCAATCTTCACAACTGGATTTTCCTTGTAGGACAACTTCTTTGTGATTTGAACACCCTTAATTGGGAAAACCCGATAAGTGTCTCCGATGCATTTTCATAACATAACTATACGGAAGACTAGATGAACATATTCTATCCTCGAAGGCAACTCTAGCTCATAAGCCACTCATCCTATCTTCTGGAGGATCTAGTACAGGCCGATAAATCTTGGGCCAAGCTTGCCCTCCCTGCCAAATCTCATGACACCTTTCGTAGGAGAAACTTTCAAAAATACCTAATCATCAACAAATAACTCCAAATCTCTACCTTGGATACCAGGATAAGATTTATGATGTTTGTGGGCTGTCAATAATTGTTCTCTAATAAGCATAACCTTCTCCTCAGCCTAATGAATCAAGTTAGGTCCAATCAGCCCTGACTTACCTAGCTTGAACCACGCAATGGGGTACCTACATTTTCATCCATATAAAGCCTTATAAGGTGAAATTTTAATATTAAAATGGTAATTGTTATTATATGCAAGATCAATAAGCGGAAGGTGATCATCCCAACTTCCTCTAAACTCTAGGACGTATGCCCGTAACATATCCTCGAGTGTCTGAATCATACCCTCAGCCTAGCTATGTGTCTAGGGATGAAAAATTATTCTTAGGTTAACCTGTGTCCTCAAACCCATTTGAAAAGACTTCTATAAATTGGCTTTAAATTGAGCCCTTCTATCGAAAATAATAAATGTTGGGATACCATGCAGCCTAACTATTTCTCTAATATATAACTCAACACAATCTTCAGATATGAATGTAGTCCTGAATGGTAAGAATTGGGCTAATTTTGAAAGCCTGTCCAAAATAACCTAGATAGAGTAATCTTACTCCTACTATGGGGTAAACCTATAAAAAAATCCACATAGGAACGACTATCTTATGAGTCAGCCCTTCGGGCTTCTGATGTATAGCCTTCACCTGGTGGTAACTAGGGACACTGTGCCACCAACTCGGAAAAGTCTTTCTTTATCCAATGCTACCGATAAATTTCTTTTATATCATTGTACATCTTTGTCAAACTCGGGTGAAGAGAATAGCGGGAATAACGTACCTCTACCACGATTTACTGGCAAAGCCCTAACAACATCTGCAACATAGTGTTGACCTCTATATCACAAGCCTCTATCTCCTACTGTTGTACCCCAGAAGCCCAACGATCAGACCTGGGAGTTGAAACGGAGAAAAAGTTCAAATTTTGCAATAGACTCAGAACGAGTCGTGAGGACTCTCGTAAGGACTACCCAAAAGTTGTGATGTGATTCATGGGGAAGGACCAGGTATTTAGTGATAAGGCTGGAAGAAATGAGACCCCACGGGCGAGACCACAACCTTGGTCAGGCCCCATGATATATTGGGTTAGCCTTGGGGAAGGGAATTAGGAAAAGGAAAGAATAAGGGCAGTAGACTTGACGGGATGTCCCCATGAGTCGTGGTCAGTCCACACAATTTATGGGGTGATTCGTTAGAAAGCGTGGATTAAATTTTGACGAGGCAAGGTAGTGTACATCATGGATGTGACCATGAGTCGTGGTCACCCATAACGAGTCGTCAGGTCACCAATTAGGGCCACCTGGTAGTTATTTTCTGCGAATTTAGTAAGGGTTTTTTTCATAATTCCTAAGTTCCTAAGGCCTAAACTACGACATTTTGGGTTATGAATAGTGACTTTTAAAGGGGTTAAGTTCATTTTAGGCCTTATTCAATTCATGCATGAAAGGTAGACAATTTTGAGAGGGTGATCAAGTTATTGTTCCTCAATCTCCTTCAATTCTCTATTGGGCATTCAAAGAAGTGTTAGAATTAGCTACCAACAGGCATGTAGGGTTATGAATGGGTGATTTCTTTCACATCCATGTCCAGTCCCTCTCTAAAGTATGAAATTCTATATCTTATTTATGGGGTTTTAACCCAAGTGCAAGAATCTTCGATTTCTATACATGGGTATGTTTTGATTATGATGCTATTATTGAATTATGAAGCATGGGCAATTTTTGTAATGGTTTCAATTAAAACTCATATTTCTAGCTTATTGAATTAAAAGCCCATTATTGAGATATTTATGATATATGAGATTGGTGATGAATATATGATGATGATGAGGTATTATGATGAAATGAATTTATTAAAAATACCCATGTTTACAATTATGTTTTTAATGAGAATTGAATATTACTAAGTATGATAAAGGTTTGGAAAATGCCCACATGTCAAGTATAAATGATGATTTTCTCGAATTAAGCTTACGATATTGTTCTGGAGAAAAGACTCCTAACTATATTCTCAGCTTGTGGTATGTTTTGAGTTAAAGTTTTCCTATGTATAGCTTACCACAGGGTTTTGGAGCGAAGGCTCCCAATTATATTTTCATCTTGTGGTATATTTTGAGCTAAAGCTTCTCATATGCATGATTTCTTATTTGAGATGTATTTGATCATTGAGCTTTATTCATAGACGATATTGAGTTTCGTTATAAAATGATGTAGAGCATATGCATGTTTTAGGAGTAATGTCTAGCATCGAGTAGGCTAAGGGTCGATCACCTTATGCCTCAGAACTACATGCCAACGTAGGTTTATACATTATGACTTAGGGACCTCTCTTGTGGTCTTCCCCTGCCCCGATGGGCCTTTAGCTTGATATCGATATCATGGTATCGTCCCTAGCCCTGACAAGGCTTTGGACAGCTCTACCCACTTGAGTGTGATAGTTGGGACCACATAAGCTCTATCGTGGTATGTCGGTTAAAAGATGAGTCTCCCATTTTTCCTCATGGTTTTAGATATGCATGTTTCATTGCTCATGAGATTTATGTAAATGCATGTTCTAAAGAAGGTTTGACTCAATGTTCAGCTTTACTTAAAAATGTCAGAATTTAGCTTTGAGTCAATCAATTCAGTTATGATGTTATGTTATATTATGTTATGAAGATATTATGATTTCAGAAAGAATGCATGCAAGCCGTACTCTCAGATTCTTATATTTACGTTACATTATGCATTGTATTCAATTGATTTTATATACTTTAGCGATTTTACTTACCTTGCATACTCGGTACATTCCACGTACTGACCACATACTCTATGCTGTATCGTTTCATGATATCGGACCTAGCTGTCAGATTCAGTCCCACTCATAGTCAGCTTATTAGAGTTAGCACTCTACTCGTGGGTGAGTCCTTATATCTCGAGGACTAGACTATTCATCTTTCCTTAATGTATTTTAGTTTCAGTTTTGTTGAGTTAGTTGGGGTCTTGTCCTATCAACTCGTCATGTTTAGAGGCTTTTTAGACATATGTATGTATTCAACTTCGGATTTTGTATTCTGATATTATGTTCAAGCTAGATTTCCTCTATGATTATATTGTGACGATTTAGTTTCTTGATTGATATTAGATGTATGTTTATGTCCTGGATCGACTTGGGGTCTCTCGGGGCTCTTTGTCCCAAGTTACGATCCGAGCCTCTGCCCGGGTCGTGACAAACTTGGTATCAGAGCCATAGTTTTTAAGTGTCTTATGGTGTCTGAAAGTCGCGTTATGTAGAGTCTTTTTCATGGGTGTGAAGCACGCCACACTTATGACAAAGAGGCTACGAGACGTTTAGGAAATGTTCTCTTCTTTCATGATCTATTTCATCCGATGAAAAGTATTTCTATCCTTCTAATTTGTGCTATTCGCGATTGCAGAATCATGGCTCCTTGATGCATGAATAGTAGGATAAATGGGAATGGTGAAGGCCATGAGGATGGCAACGGTAATGGGCACCAACAAGCCCCACCAGTTCAGGAGCACCAGACACTAGAGCCAATAGCTCATGCTGAGTTCTGGGCCGCTATTCAGATGTTTGCATAGGCCTTGACCACTTAGGTCAATCAGCAGGCCGTTGTGCATGTTCCGCAGAATGGCAATGTAGCGGCAGCTCAAGTCAGAGACTTCTTGAGGATGAACCCGCTGGAGTTTCTTGGGTCCATGGTAGATGAGGACCCACATGGGTTCATAAATGAGATAGTGAAGATCACCCAAGTCATGGGGGTGAATGGATTTGAGTGCGAAAAGTTGGCCTCTTACCTGTTGAAGGGTGTCGCACATATCTGGTTCCGCCAATGGAAGGATAGCAGGGTCACCGAAGCAGGTCCTATCACTTGGAAAGAGTTCCATGTTGCTTTTCTAGACTGGCTCTTCCCTCATGAGATGAGGGAGCTGAAGGCAGCTGAGTTTGTGAAGTTGAAGCAGGGGGAACGACAGTACAAGAGTATTCCCTTATGTTCGCTCTCTTATTAAAATATGCCCTAGAGCTAGTAGCTGATCAGAGGGTGCGGGTGAGCAGGTTCGTGCATGGAGTAGCGGGTTATTTGGACAAGGATTGTAGGATCTCCATGCTCCATCTTCATATGGATTTTCCATGGATAGTGTTGTACACCCAGCAGATGGAGGTGGCACATCTGAGAGAGGGGGAGGCCAAGAGGCCCAGGACCAATGACCACAGATTCTCCCAGCCGAGGTCAGGTGGTGGGTACCGACAACAAACTCACCAGAGATCATCAGCTCCAACATCTTCTCCTTTGAGTGTGCCATCCAAGCCTAGACTTGATCAAAGAGAGCGAGCATCAGGCTCAAGGGGTCAGAGCAGCAGACCCGTAGATCCTAGCATCCCAACTTATCGCAAATGTGGTTGGGGGCACACATGGTAGTGCTTGGTAGGTTTAGGTTCTTGTTTCAGGTGTGGGAAGCCCAGACATATGTATATATTGTCCAGCAGCAAGACAACATCAGGTTGGGGGCTGAGGCCCAACTTCTAGTTCAACAGTCCCTCCCACATGCTCAGCCCATCAGGGGGTATCTACTAGCACAGTTGGTGGTCAGCACCAGAACATATTCTATTCTTTAGCATCCCGTCAGGAGAAGAAGGTCTCCCCAGATGTCGTCGCAAGTATGTCGTGAGTTTTCCATATTAATGTTTATGCTTTGTTAGATTCGGGGGCTACCTTCTCTTTCATGAAACCTTATGTGGCCAGTAGCTTCGAAGTCAGTCTTGAAGTCTTGTCAGAACCCTTCTCAGTTTCAACTCTAGTAGGTGACTCAGTTATTGCTAGGCGGGTGTATAGATGTTGCCCCGTCTCAGTCCTTCAGAAGGTCACCTCAGTAGTTTTGATAGAGTTAGCCATGATCGATTTTTATATTATTCTCGGCATGGATTGGCTATTTGCATGCTATGCTTCAATTAATTGTAGAACCCGGGTAGTAGAGTTCAAATTTTCGGGTGATCCAGTCTTAGAATGGAAGGGTAGTTCAGCTGTGCCTCTAGGTCGTTTCATTTCCTACCTTAAGGCCAGAAAGATGAATTCTAAGGGTTGTGTGTACTATCTAGTTAGGGTTAAGGATGTTGAGTCCGAGACCTCGACTATCCAGTCAGTTCCAGTAGTACGTGAGCATCCACAACTCTTTCCTGATGATTTTCCAGGTGTTCCTCCCGAGCGGGAGATTGACTTTGGTATTGAACTTCTTCCCGACATATAGACTATGTCTATTCCTCCCTAAGAATGGCTCTGGCCGAGCTAAAAGAGTTGAAGGACTTGTTAGATAAGAGTTTCATTAGACCGAGCAAGTCCCCCTAGGGTGTACCAGTTCTCTTTGTCCGAAAGAAACATGGTTCTCTTCGCATGTGCATTGATTATCGGCAATGGAACAAGGTCACCGTCAAGAACAGATATCCTTTACCTAGGATTGATGATTTGTTTTACTAGTTTCAAGGTGTCAAGTGTTTCTCAATGATAGATCTCAGATCTGGGTATCTTCAGCTTAGAGTTCGGGAGACTGACATCCTGAAGATAGCCTTCAGGAAGCGGTATGGTCACTATGAGTTTGTAGTTGTGTCTTTTTGACTAATGAATGCTCCTGTAGCTTTTATGGACTTGATGAGCAGGGTGTTCAAGCCATGCCTGGACATGTTCGTGATCGTGTTCATTGATAACATCCTTATATACATTCGGAGAAAGGAGGAGCATGCTACTAATTTGACAATAGTGCTTCAGATTCTCAAGGATCGTCAGTTATATGTCAGGTTCAGCAAGTGCGAGTTCTGGTTGAACTCTGTAGCCTTTTTGGGCCATGTGGTATCAAGTGGGGGCATAAAGGTAGATTCTCAGAAAATCGAGGCGGTGAATAATTAGCCTAGACCGATGAATCCTTCAGATATTCATATTTTCTTGGGTTTAGCCGGCTACTATCGAAGATTTTTTTAGGGTTTCTCATCTATTACAGCACCTTTGACCAAGTTGACTTAGAAGAAGGTGAAATTCCAATGGCCGGAGGCTTGTCAGAAGAAATTCCTAGAGTCGAAGACTCGACTTACTTCATCACTGGTGTTAACCCTACCCGATGGTACTGATGGATTCGTTGTGTATTGCGATGCTTCAAGGATCGGACTTGGGTGTGTGTTGATGCAGCATGGGAAAGTGATAGCATATGCCTCTAGACAGTTGAAGGTCCATGAGAAGAATTACCGACCCATGACTTTGAATTGGCCGTGGTGGTGTTCTCCTTGAAGATATAGCGACATTATTTTTATGGGGTCCATGTGGATGTGTTTATAGACCATAAGAGCTTACAATATGTGTTCACACAGAAAGATATCAATCTTCGGCAAAGGAGGTGGTTGGAGCTACTCAAGGACTTCGATATGAGTGTCCTTTATCATCTGGTTAAAGCTAATGTGGGAGTGGACGTGCTTAGTAGACTCTCTATGGAGAGTGTGTTCCTTATGGATGAGGGGAACAAGGATCTGGTGAAAGATGTACATCGACTCGCAAGGTTGGGAGTTAGATTGGTCGACTCGACCGATGGCGGTGTTGTTGTGCAGAACGGCTCAGAATCATCCTTGGTGACTAATGTGAAAGCTAGACAAGATGAGGACCCCATCCTATTAAAGTTGAAGGATGTCGTTCAAAATCAGAAGGTAGAAGTCTTCTCCCAAGGGGGAGATGGTGTGCTTCGGTACCAGGGTCGCTTATGTGTTCCAAATGGTGATGATTTAAGGAGCCGGATGTTGCATGAGGCTCAGGGATCCAGGTATTCTATCCATCTAGGTGCCACCAAGATGTACCGAGACTTACAGGAAGTCTATTGGTGGAATGGATTGGTGGAATGGCATGAAGAAAGATATTGCAGAATTCGTAGCCAAGTGTCCGAACTGTCAGCAAGTAAAGGTTGAGCATCAGAGAGTGGGAGGTGAACTTCAGGATATCAGCATTCCTACTTGGAAATAGGAATAACTTAATATGGATTTTATCACAGGTCTTCCTCGTACTCATTGACAATATGATTCCATTTGGGTTGTGGTAGACAGGTTGACCAAGGCTTCACATTTTCTACCGGTTAAGACTACAGATTTGGTGGAGGATTATGCCAAACTATATATCTGAGAGTTAGTTCAATTGCATGGAATACCCTTATCCATCATTTCAAATTGAGGTACTCAATTTACCTTTTAGTTTTGAAAGTCATTTAAAAAAGGATTGGGTACACAGGTTAAGCTCAGCATAGCATTTCACCCGCAAATGGATGGTCAAGCGATGCGGACAATCAGACTCTCAAATACATGTTGAGAGAATGCGTGATGGACTTCAAAGGTAGTTGGGATGATCACTTTCCCCTGATCGAGTTTGCCTACAATAATAGCTATCACTGTAGTATCCATATGGCGTCGTTCGAGGCTCTCTACGGGTGGAGATGTAGGTCGCCCATCAGATGTTTAAGGTTGGTGAGGAGGCAATGATAGGGCCGAATTCGGTTCATGAAGCAATAGAGAAGGTTCAGTTGATAAGAGACAGGTTGAAAACTGAACAGAGTCGCCAAAAGTCTTTTGCGGACGTGAGAAGAAGAGAGTTAGAATTTGAAGTCGATCACTGGGTATTTATGAAGGTGTCTCCCATGAAGGGAGTGATGCATTTTGGGAAGAAGGGAAACTTAGTCTTGCTATGTTGGCTTGTACAGGATAGTGAGACGTTTTGGCAAGGTGGCTTATGAGTTAAAGTTTCCTTCAGAATTTTCTTTTATGCAATGTTTCACGTATCGCTTTTGAAGAAGTGTTTGGGTGATCCATCTTTAGTTATCCCTGTGGACAGTGTTGATGTAAAAGACAACCTTAGCTATAAGGAAATACTAGATCGACGGGTTCGAAGACTAAGGAACAAGGAAGTAGCTTCAGTTAAAGTGTTATGGAGGAAAAAACAGGTTAATGGAGCTATGTGGGAGGCCGAAGCAGAGATAATAGCTAGGTACCTATATTTATTCTCTACAGGCTCCATTTCAGCTTGAGGTATCGATCTCTCCCTAAAAATCTATTTAGTTTCATGTTTAGTTCATGTGCGCAAGTTTCTTTTTTGTATGTGTATGTATGTATGATTTGTGAATTCAGTTCATCTGTGTAGTTTGAATCAGAGGTAGTCATTCCGTACGTTTTCGTTATAAATGATCAGTATTTAAATATGACAATTGCATATCTTTGCTTTCCTGTGAGTTTTACAATATTCAAGGAAGAATGTTCCCAAGTGGGAGATTTTGTTATACCCTGGAAGCCCAAAGATCATACCCAAGAGTTGAAACGTAAAAAAAGTTGAAATTTTGCAGCAGACTCAGAACGGGTCGTGAGGAGACTCGTGAGGACTACCCACGAGTAGTGATGTGACTCGTGGGGAAGGACCAGGTATTAAGTGAGAAGGATTGAAGAAATGAGACCCCACGGGCGATACCACAACTTGTGGTCAGGCCACACGAGTCGTTGGATCAACCGTGGGGGAGAGGAATTAGGAAAAGGAAAGAATGAGGGCAGTAGACTTGACAGAGGTCCCCACGATTCGTGGTTAGTTCCCATGATTCATGGGGTGAGTCATTAGCAATCCTAGAGTAAAATTTGTCGAGGCAAGGTAGTGTNGTGTACATCATGGATGGTGACCACGAGTCGTGGTCACCCATAACGAGTTGTCAGGTCACCCGTTAGGGCCACCTAGCAGTTATTTTCTGCGAATTTATTAAGGGCTTTTTCTTAATTTCTATGTTCCTAATGCATAAACTACGATGTTTCGGGTTATGAATAGTGAATTTTGAAGGGGTTAAGTTCATTTTAGGACTTATTCATTCATGCATGCAAGGTAGACATGTTTGAGAGGGTGATCAAGCTATTGTTCCTCAATCTCCTTCAATTCTCTATTGGGCCTTCAAAGAAGTGTTTGAATCAGCTACCAACAGGTATGTAGGGTTATGAATGAGTGATTTATTTCACACCCATGCCCAATCCCTCTCTAAAGTATGAAATTCTATGTCTAATTTATGGGGTTTAAACCCAAGTGCATTAATCTTTGATTTCTATACATGGTTATGATTTGATCATGATGTTATTATTGAATTATGAAGCATGGGCAATTTTTATAATGTTTTCAATTAAAAATCATGTTTCTAGCTTATTGAATTAAAATACCATTGTTGAGATGTTTATGAAAGATGAGATTGGTGATGAATATATGATGATGATGAGATATTATAATGAAAAGCATGTTTTAAAACTACCCATGTTTACATTTATGTTTTCGATGAGAACTGAGTATTTCTAAATATGATAAATCTTTGGGCAATGCCCACATGTCAAGTATGAATGATGATATTCCCGAATTAAGCTTACCATATTTTATTGGTGAAAAGACTCCCAATTATATTCTCAACTTATGGTATGTTTTGAGTTAAATTTTTCCCATGTATAGCTTATGACATGGTTTTGGAGCAAAGGCTCCCAATTATGTTTTCAGCTTGTGGTATGTTTTGAGCTAAAGCTTCTCATATGTATGATTTCATGTTTTAGATGTATTTGATCATTGAACTTCATCCATATATTATGTTGAGCTTCCTTATGAAATGATGTAAAGCATATGCATGTTTTGGGAGTAATGTCCAGAACCGAGTAGGCTAAGGGTCGATCACCCTATGCCTTAGAATTACGCACAAACGTAGGTTTATACATTATGACTTCGGGACCTCCTTTGTGAGTTTCCTCTGCCTAGATGGGCCTTCAGCTTGATATTGATATCATGGTATCATCCCTAACCCTGAAAAGGCATTGGACGGCTCTACCCACTTGAGTGTGATAGTTTGCACCACATAAGTTCTATCGTGGTATGTAAGTTACAAGACGAGTCTCCCATTGTTCCTCATGGTTTCATATATGCATGTTTCATTACTGAAGAGATTTGTGTATTTGCATGTTCTAAAGAAGGTTTGACTCAATGTTCAGCTTTACTTAAAAATGTCAGAACTTAGCTTTGAGTCAATCGATTCAGTTATGATGTTATGAAATTATGTTATGTTACGTTATGAAGATATTATGATTTCAGAAAGAATTCATGCAAGCCCTACTCTCATATTCTTATGTTCTTGTTATATTATGCATTGTCTTCAAATGATTTTATATACTTTAGCGGTTTTACATACCGTGCATACTCGATACATTCCAGGTACTGACCGCATACTCTATGATGTATCATTTCATGATACAGGACCCAGTTCTCAGATTCATCTCCTCTCGCAGTCAGCTTATCAAAGTTAGCACTCTACTCATGGGTGAGTTCTTATTTCCCGAGGACTAGACTATTCAGCTTTCCTTTATGTATTTCAATTTTAATTTTATTGAGTTAGTTGGGGTCTTGTCTCATCAGCTCATCATGTTTAGAAGCTTTTCAGACATATGTATGTATTCAGCTTCGGATTTCGTATTATGATGTTATGTTCAAGCTAGATTTCTGCTATGATTATATTGTGACTATTCAGTTTCTTGATTGAGATTAGATGTATGCTTATGCCATGGGTCTACTTGGGGTCTCTCAGGGCCACTTGTCTCGTGTTACGATCTGGTCCCCTATTGGGGTCATGACATCTGCTATCTCAAAGGCCAACAACCCTTTCTGCTATACCTTGCCTCTAAGTTGTACTACATTGAGAGTCTCATACTATCGCTCTTTTACCTCTACAACTAGAGATGATATTGCAGTATTCTAAATCACAACCCCACAATCATCAGAGTCTATCAATCGGACTCCCAAACTAGCCAATTGGTGCAGCTCTCGAGCCAACTCTTTCTTTTCTAGCTTCATATATGACAAACTACCCATGGATCTGCGACTAAGGGCATTTCCTACAATATTAATTTTTCCTATATGATGTAGGATATCTATGTCATAGTCTTTTAGCAACTCAAGCTAATGACACTATCACAAGTTCAATTCCATCTGCTTAAAAATATATTGGAGACTCTTGTGATCTGTAAAGATGCCAACCTGAAAACCAAATAAATATTGTCTCCAGATCACTAATGCATACACAAATGCAACCAACTCTAAATCATGGGTTGGGTAATTCTTCTCGTGCTTTGTGAATTGCCTCGAAGCATAGGCAATCACCTTATCGTGTTGCATTAGACCACACCCTAACCCAATGCTTGAAGTGTCAAAATGTAAAACATATCCCTCTGAGCCTTTTGGTAATAATGGTATAGATATCATTCTATCTTTCTATTCCTAAAAACCCTGCTCATATGCCTTGATCCACGAGAAATTAGTTTCCTTCTGAGTCATCTTCATCAATGGTGTCGATAATGTAGAGAATTCTTTTACAAATCCTTTATAACACCCAGTTGTAACACCTGGTATAATTAGTTTTCCTAAGATTTGAACCATTCTTAAGGTGTTAAGGAAGTTGGAGTTGGGGGGAAATTGAAAGGGGAAGAAAGTACAAAGAGAAAAGTAAGGAACATGTTTTTTGAATGAGGATCAACTTTAAATGATCATATCTCCCATTAAATAGAGTGTTATCTACCTATCCAAATTAAATCCCTATGAATCTAGTTTCCAACACATCCAACCATTTGTTAATTGGAGTTTGGAGTAAAACATTATGGGTATTTTACTGAGGCACCATAAAGCAGTAGTGAATTTTAGGCCGGCCTCATTTAAATAACATGAGTTGGGGCCCAATTTTCATAATTTTGGTACCCTTACTCGACCCCAATAAACTATAAGTTCTCCAAAACCCTCCTCGGTTTGGAGAAACACCTCCCACATTTATATTAACACCAAAACTACAAACTTTTAAAGGTGTTGGCGCCAAACTCTCTATCTCCTTTAGCAAAGTCAAGAACAATTCTTGAGTCTCAACATTTGAGGTTTTGAGCATTCCTCCTTCCTCCAAGATTGACGCGAGAACAAATGAGTACTTTTTGGAGATCATTGTGAGGCCAATAACAAGGTATTTAAGGTTAATTTATGTGTTGGAGTACCTCATCTCACTCTTCACATTATGTCCATGAAATTCCATGTAAAACCTCCTTCTTGAATGGTTAGGTGTAAGATCAAGAACATATGTCTATGACAAATGATTTTTAATTTTTCATGATGTCACAACCTGAGCGTAGATTCTGGACACAACACCAGACCTAGAACTATGAATGGCTTCGAGCTAACTATAGTACATGCATAACATAAGAACAAGCATACACTAAGTGAAAGAAACTTAAGATACAACATAAGCGAAAGTCTAATATTTCATAAACATATCAAATAGAACAAACAAGTCAAAGTAGTTGAATGCCTATACATCATCATCTGAAAAGCCTCTAACATAAGATGAGCATATGGGGCAAGCCCCCAACAAGCTCTACTACATCTGAAAATTGAAATGACATAAAAAGAACATAAACCAAAACTAACATCCTCGGATGATGAGGACTCACCAAGACTAAGCTAAATCTAGAGCAAGATATAATCTAACGGTGGGGTTGAGACTTATCACCCAAACCTATATCATGGGATGATATAACATAAGAATATATGATTAGTACTTTGAATATATTTAGTATAGAGGATAAGTGAAACATATGAGTAGGGACAATATGTTAAAATCATGATAGTGAGATAGTCATAAAACATGAGTTGTTCATCATAATTTGAAGTATAGTGACCTCAGGTTTTGAAAGTAAGATCATGAAGCTTAACATGTTAGAAATCATGAGTAAAAATCATAAGCTAATCAATGGGTCAAAAATACTATAATACATGATATCATAAATCCTGAATAGAAAAACATGAAACATGAGTAATAGTGGGAGATTCTCATAACTGATATACTCCAAGTGAGCATCATGGAGCCCGACCTATACCCCTGGTAGGGAGGGTGTCCATACGTTTCCAAGGGTAAGAACCATGAAAGCATGATATCACTTATGAGCGAAGTAGCATAAGGGAGACACTCTCAACTAGTGAGAACCCCATAGGCTAGGGGCAAGGGATATACTCTCTACTGGCAAGGACCTCTTATCCTAGGGTAGCACGTAGTTTTGAGACCTGAATGCTCTGAACCCTGGCCTACTCGGTGTTAAATACTACTCCCGAAAATCATACATAGTGCTCATAATCATACATGAAACATGGGTTTTGTATGGGCAAGTATAAAATAGAATGATAGATTCATAAACTACTTGACATACGTGTGCCATGAAAATAATGCTGAAAATACATCATGCATGATATTCATGAGATTCATGCATACTTGAGAAAATCACAGTAACATGAACATATAAAATAATGAGAGTTTTTCATAGAAATCATGTGATCATTTAATAAACCATAATTAGAATCATGAAAGAATCAATTTCATAAGAGATCATGGAGTTTTACATTAAAAAGAGTCTAACCCTATAAATTCATAAAAATCATAATTGGAGACTTGAAGGAAGTGAATTCATGTAATTGAACTTGAGATTAGTCATAAGGGTGGAAGATTTCCCCCATTGATAATCCCATATACCTGGTTTGAGGAGTTCTTGGCTCTAGCTTGAAACCCAAGAGAAATTGGGAAGAAGAAGAACCCTAGTTGTGTGAGAGCCTTGAGGAAATTTGATATTCAACCTGTGATGTTTGGAGAGGAATGAGAGTTTAGTCTAGGTTTACCCTTAAATACCCCACCTAAGAAAACCCAAAACAACCTGGTTTAGGAGTTAAAAGTATAAGAAGTTATAAAAATACCCTCAGGAAATTGCACTTAAAACTGTCCGTCCTATGACCACGACTCGTGGTGGCCCCTCGTGTTAAGTGGAGCTAGATTGATTAGTCTTTGGATCCTTTCCTACGATCGTATGGTATGGCTCGTACAAATATTGTACGATCTGTGGGTTTCTCTCGTAGCACCACGACTATTTTTGGTTACTCTCTAATACTTTTACCACAGACACTCATCATGACCCGTATCACCATACCACGGGCCATACCTTGGTTTATGGTCACTTAAAAAATTCTAAACATTCCTCTAGTCCTCTTGGTATGACCAGTCACCATGGACTATACCTACATACGACAACTCCTGGTGCTGTCCATCCTGAGGAAAAAGTCAAGATTTTCTATTGGTTTCTACTCCAAGTCTAGGGTCTAATCTTAGAGAGTTTTGGGGTGGAAGATTATCTCCCCCTTGGGAACATTCATCCTTGAATGGAGACTTATAAAACTAAAAAGATAGGGAAAAAGTTGCAATCCCAATATTGAAATCTATAATCTAAATACTGATGGAGTGACTAACTCTGAACTAAAATATATATACTGAACTGAATTTATGAAACATGCATGCATACTAAGACATGAGAGGAACTTGAAGGCCATGAAACTTACCTTAATGTGAGTAGAGTACTAAGGAAGAAGCTAGTACTCATGCTGAATAAGCTGGGAGGGAAGAGGTGAGGGAAGTTTGCTATCATATCGGCTTAGGATTCCCAAGTAGCTCCATCTACAAGATGATTCCTCTAAAGGACATTCACTGAAGTGACCTCCTTGTTCCTCAACTTTTGAACCTAATGATTAAGAATCTCAATTTGAACCTCGTCATAAGTGAGGCTATCCTTCACAGTAATACTCTCTACAGGCATAACTAGAGCTAGATCGCAATGCAGTTCTTCATCAAGGACTCATGGAAAACTGGATCCACTGATGCTAAATCTGCGGGCAACTCTAACACATAGGCCCACATTGCCAACACGCCTCAAAATCCTATAAGGACCAACATATCAGGCACAAAGCTTCCCCTTCTTGCAAAACCTTATCACCCCCTTCATGGGTGACACCTTCAGAAATACCCAATCATCAACTACGAACTCAAGCTCTCTTCTTCTCACATCCTTATAGGATTTCTGACGACTCTGAGTTGTCTTCAGTCTTTTTCTAATGAGTTGAACTTTCTCCAAAGCTTCATGCACTCAATTTGGCCCTATTAATGCAGCTTTACCTACCTCAAACCATCCAATAGGTGATTGACACCTTCTCCCATAAAAAGCCTCAAATGGAGCCATCTGAATATTAGAGTGATAAGTGTTGTTATAGGCAAACTCAATGAGAGGAAAATGATCATCCCAACTACCTTTGAGAATGATCACGTAAGCTCTCAACATGTCCTTTAAAGCCTAAATGGTCCGCTCATCCTGACCATCTATCTGCACATCAAAGTTTGTGCTAAGCTTCACCTGAGTACGAAGACCCTTTTGAAACGATCTCCAAAACTATGAGGTGAACTAAGTACCCCTATCAGAAATGATGGAAAAAGGGACTCCATGCAACCTAAATAACTCCCAAATGTAAATTCTAGCATAATTCTCAGCTAAATCTATGGTCTTAACTGGTAGGAAATATTCTGACTTAGTCATCCGGTCTATAATCACCCATATAGAGTCATGTTGTCAATGTGTACAAGGAAAACCTATAATGAAGTCCATGTTTATCTCTTCCAACTTCAAAGTAGGAATGCTGATATCCTAAGTCATACCTCCAAGTATTTGATGCTTAACCTTAACTTGTTGGCAATTCGGACACTTAGCCACAAATTCTGCAGTATCTTACTTCATGCCATTCCACCAATAGACTTTCAAACCCCGGGAAAACTTTGCCATTGCCATAACATTAGTAGGTGTATGCTCGACATGTGTACTGTATGTATCCGGGGAAGAGGGTCGACGATGGCTTGACATGGGAGTCGTCAAGGCTGGGCGAGACCAGGCCTGCGCGACACAACAACCCTACTGCGCAAGGGCCTGCGCACCGCAGCCGCCTTGTGGCACAAGGAGGTGTGCGACACTATAGCCCTGCAGTGCAGGGAGCTGCACGATGCGCCCCGGCCTCTACCGACCCAACTCATATATATATGTTAAGTGTTGAGATATTAAATCATTTGAAATATTTCCTAAACCAAAAAGTCGACCAAGGTAAGGTTTCTCCCTATTCTCTCTTCTATTTAAGGCGAATCAAGTACCAAACCTCATATAATTACAAATTCTTATTGGGCGATGATTCTTGCGCCTATAAACAACGTATCTATGGAGTTATTTTTTGAAATATAACTCAAATTTTCGGAGTCCCATTGAGTAAAAGTGGTAGAAATCACTTCGAATTGAGTATTAAATGTCTAGGAGTGATAAGTACTTCTACCTTCTAAACTCCCGGGAATTTGTAAGATTTTGGCTGAATTGAACATATTATGACTTGTTGTTGTTACATTTGTAAATGAAGTTTCCTAGCCATATTTCCTTACCGTAAGGACTACAATTGGGAGGATTTATCGATCCTTGAGTTAAGGATTAATTGAACAGAATTCGGTGATTAGGGTATGTTAAGGCTAACTCCTCTCGGCAAGTTACTCCTACTATTTAGCTCATACAATAAATACTTTGTAGTGTCTTGTGCTTCTAGTGTTGTGGTTATCTTCTATGAGACGAATTGAGGTTATAACATAGTATCCCTTGTTAGAAAGATTGTATTTAGTTTTGATTATCGCCAGAGGCGATGAAGGGATTCCCTCTTCAGTTATTTACTGGTTAACAACACTAGTAAGTGTTTTGTTACCATATTGAGGACACAGAGGCCTGTAGGTAGCTATTAATGTACTTTGTTAAGCTAGGTAGCATAAGGCATAGTGTGGTGATACAATATACTGTTCTATGCCTATATACATATAGTAGAGCTCAACCATTGGCGTATCTTGACGCCTACAGACTAGAATCATGGTAGAATGGCCTTATCTTTTAGGTAGTGGCACCAGGGTTACCAAATGGGCTGAGTGGTAGCTTTCTAGGTGGACTACTATTGTTAGCAATGGCACAACTTCTTTTCAGTTGACTTAGATACAGTTACACGAGCTCAGACGGCTTAGATACAGTTACAAGAGCCTAGATGGCTCAGATACAGTTTCAGGAGCCCAACTGGTTCAAATATAGTTGCAAGAGCCCAGGTGGCTCAGATGCAGCTATAGGAGCCCAGATGGCTCAGACACAGTCACAGGAGCCCATAAGGCTCAGTTACAGCTTCAAAGGTCAAGTATGCCGTGGTTACAACTTTCCTATGAGCCATAGTGGTACATATAGGAAGAGTATGGATTGCGTGCACTTACCAGGGCTTATGGGGGTCTACGTAGGTTATTCTGTGTTGGTTGTACCTTCCAGGATTATGGGGTCCAGGTTAGGTTCTTGTTTGTACATTACCTATTAGCTATAGTCTATATTGTGAGCTTATGCAGGTTAACTTCTTGCCCTTATTACTGATTACTTCTAGTTCCTTATCAGCTTTCATTCAGTCATTATTTACTTCCTTACATAGTCGGTACATATTGTACTGACGCTCACGCATCGGGCACTGCATACTTGCTTATAGGTCCAGATAGACTGGGATCGAGACCATCTCAGTAGCTATTCAGATTTAGTAGATTGGCTATCTCCTTTCTTTTGGACTTGCCAGACTTTTAAGGTTTGATTATCTTTTATTTTATAGTTTTTGTGTAGGGTGGGGCAGTGTTTCGACCAATATGTCACTCTTAGAGGCTTGAAGACTACGATACTTGGTTACTTATGTGTTATTGGCCGTGTGGGTCATATATTTGATATGCTATGTGTTTTTAGACGTTTGGGCCTAGATATGTTATCTTGTAGGAGCATGGTGGTCTTGTCAGCCCGCAAAGGACGATATTACTGTTGTTGTTGGGTTAGCTGATTTACTGCAGGTATTGAGTGGTGGCCTTGTCGGCCTAGGGCTGTGTTTATAAACAAGATATAACTGTTTGTTTTCTTTATTATGTGCTGCTGGCATAAACCAAAAGAGTATGTGTCCAGCCAGGTCAACTCAGAGTCCTGCGTGGCATTAGGTGCCAGTTGCGCCCCCCAAGGTAGGTATGAAAATCTTGGTATCAAAGCAACATGGTATCCTAGGAGTCTGCAAGCCGTGTCTAGTAGAGTCTTATTTATAAATGTGTTTTGCACCAAATTTTATAAGTAGGAAGCTATGAGGCATAATAGTATGGTTACCCTTCCTTCTTCTCGGATCATGCTATAGAACCGAGTTATATAGGGGTGAGTCCCTAAACTTATGTTGTTATGTCTATCTATAGAGATGTTGGATATAAGGAAGACCACAATCATTCATCAGCTAGACATCCGACAGGAGAGGGTACCAGTAGGGTGCCACAGTTGGGGGCAGTCCAGCTTGAGGACGAGAGAGAGACATTCTCTCGGTCTCCCCAGCATTCCCTAGGGAACTAGAAACCTTCGAGGGTAAAAGAAGTATCAACATCACTTCCATTTTCGCCTATACCCTCAGATCAGGATGTTAAAAGTGCAGTATGTATGTTGGTTCAGATAATAGCTACCGAACGTCAGTCTCAGACAGTAGTACCAGTTGTTGCAGAGCCTACTGAGGGGCTGGGGAGTTCGAGAGTCCGCGAGTTCCTTACCTTGAGTCCTCCATAGTTTACAAGAATAGAATATAAAGAGGACCCTCAAAACTTCATAGACTAGCTACAGAGGATATTTAGGGTTATGCATCCTTCATCTACATAATTAGTTGATTAGCAGTGTTTCGATTACGAGAGATAGCAGTTTCGTTGTATGAAAGTTGGGAAAGGGCTGGAGGAAAAGATGCACCTCCACCCATATGGTCTAGCTTCTCTGAAGCCTTCATACACCACTACTTGTCCCGAGTGATCTGGTAGGCCATAGTAAAGCAGTTCATACACCTAGAGCTGGGTAGAATGAGCGTAAGAGAATATACTTTGAGATTTGATTCCTTGGTCAGATATGCGCCAACATTTGTTGATACTATGCTAGCCAGGGTACATTGGTTTATTATGGGGCTTGCACCAGAGTATGTGGAATTTTTTATCATATCCACATTATAAGAGGATATGGATATTTCATAGATTCAGGCCTTTTCTCAGAACATAGAGGGAATCAGACAACGTTAGTATGAGTTTGATAGGGCAGGTCAGGAGCAGCGTCGGAGGGCTAGACCTGTCGACTTCCAGGAAGAGTTCTAGGGTGGTCACAGGCCACATTTATTAGTGAGGCCACCCAAGCCCCTATTTTAGTAGCAGCAGGGCAGCAGATCAGATCATCGTGGACAATCAGGTTCCAAAATGTGTTCATGAGCGCCAAGCTCACAACAGCAGAGGGGTCCATATCAGATGAGATCAGCTATACCACATTGTAGTACCTGTAACAGGAGACATCTGGGGAGATGCAGATATGGCTCCACCGCCTGTTATTCCTATGGACAGGAGGGACATATGATGAGGGATTGTCTAACTAGAAACTAGGGTGATTGGGACTAGCAGAATAGGTCCTCTGAAGGTTCATATGCTCCAGGACCTTCTATAGCTCGCATGCCCTCAGCTCCAACAGGTAGAGGTAGAGGTAGATTAGGGGCATCCAGTTTTGGCAATGGTTTAGATCATACTTATTCACTAGAAGAGTTACAAGACTCTGAGGCATAGCTAGATATTGTGACAGGTACATTGAATTTTTTCTCCCATTTAGTTTATGCTTTGATAGATCCAAGTTCTACCTTGTTGTACGCTACTCCGTTAGTGGCACAGAAGTTTGATATAGTAACAGTATTACTTCAGCAACCATTTGCTATGTCTATATCTATTATTTCCAGAATGGTTTATCGAGGCTGTACAGTAGAAATTATTGGCTGCCAAACCTCTACAGACCTAGTTGAGCTAGAAATGACTGATTTTGATGTAATCATGGGCATGGATTGGCTAGCGGAATGTTATGCTAATGTTGAGTTCTAGAAAAAGATTGTTAGATTCCACTATCCAGGAGAGGTGGTACCGGAGTGGAAAGGAGATGCACCTACGTCGAAGGGTAAGTTTATATCCTATCTTTAGGCAAGAAAGTTGATTTCAAAGGGTTTTACTTATTATATTGTAAGGGCTGGGGATAGACAGGTAGAACCCCCGACTCTTCAATCTATTCTAGTGGTTAGTTAGTTCCTAGATGTATTTTTAGATGAGCTTCTTAGTATTCCCCAAGAATGAGAAATTGACTTCCCCATCAACATGATACAGGATACACAACCCATATCTATTCATCTGTACAGAATGACCCCAACCAAGTTGAAAGAATTGAAGAATCAGTTGAAAGAATTGTTAGATAAAGGTTTCATTAGGCCTAGTGCTTCGCTGTGGGGTGTGCCAGTCCTATGTGTGAAAAAAGGATGGTTCATTGCAAATGTGTATAGATTATCGATAGCTAAATAAAGTTACTATCAAAATAGGGTATCCTCTATCGAGAATAAATTACTTGTCTGATCAGTTACAGGGGGTGATATACTTCTCAAAGATTGACCTAAGGTCAGGGTACCACCAAGTACGGGTTCGGGAGAAAGATATTCCAAAAATAGCTTTGAGATATAGATACGGTCATTTTGAGTTTTTATTCATGTCCTTCGAATTGACAAATGCCCCATCGGTGTTCATGGATCTAATGAACAACATCTTCAGGCCATATTTAGATCTGTTTATGATAGTATTTATTGATGATATCCTGGTGTATTTCCGCTCATAAGCTTAACATAGAGATCACTAGCGAATAGCACTCCAGGTCCTCAGAGAACTCAAGTTGTGTGCAAAGTTCTCTAAATATGAGTTTTGGTTAAACTCGATAGCTTTCTTGGGCCATATTGTGTGAGATGTAGGTATTCAGATTGAATCACAAAAATAGAAGCTATAAAGACTTGGCCCAGATCGACGACTCCAACGGAGGTACATAAATTTTTGGGGGTTAGCTGGGTATTACAAGAGGTTCATAGAGGGATTCTCTGCCCTATCAACACCATTGACAAGGCTGACTTAGAAAGCAGCTAAGTTTCAGTGGACCAAAGCTTGTGAGTAGAACTTTTAGGGGCTGAAGGACACATTGACATCTACACCAATGTCGGCCCTACCAGAGTGTCTAGAGGGATATGCAGTGTATTGTGTTGCTTCAAGCATTGGGTTAGGGTGTGTTTTGATGTAGAACGACAAGGTAATTGCCGATGCTTCGAGGCAGTTGAGGAAGCATGAAAATAATTACCCCACCCATGATTTAGAGTTAGCCGCAATGGTTCATGCTCTGAAGATTTGGAGGCATTACTTATATGGTGTTCATGTGGACATCTTCACATATCACAAAAGTCTCCAATATTTTTTAGACAAAAGAGTAGAATTTACGACAGTGTCGTTGGCTAGAGTTGCTGAAAGATTACTATGAAAATATCTTATATTACCTAGGGAAGGATAATATTGTAGCCGATGCCCTTAGCCGTAGATCCATGGGCAGTATAGAATATTTAAGTCCCGAGCAGCGAGAAATAGCTTGAGAGTTGCACAGGTTAGCCAATCTAGCAGTCCGAGTAGATGATTCAGGGGATAGCAGGGTTATGATTTAGAATTCAGCAGTGTCGTCTCTAGTTGTAGAGGTGAAGGAGCGACAGTACGAGGACCCTATCATAGTGTAGCTCTGCGACAAGGTTCAGTAGGGCGAATTATCATCCTTTGAGTTAACAGGAGCCGGTGTCTTGAGATTCAAAGGTCGACTCTGCATTCCAGATATTTCAGGGCTCTGCTAGCAGATCATGATAGAGGTACATTATTCCCGTTACACTCTTCATCCAGGTTCAACGAAGATATACCATGATATTAAAGAGATACATTGGTGGCCTGGAATGAACAAAGGTGTGGCTGAATTTGTAGCGTAGTGTCATAATTGCCAACAGGTCAAAGTTGAACATTAGAAACTTAGGGGGCTAGCTCAGGAGATAGTTGTGCCTATGTAGAAATGGGAAGTGATCCATATGGATTTCATCAAAAGTTTACCTCACACCAGGCGCAAATTTCACTCTATCTGGGTCATTGTCGACATGTTGAAAAAATCATCCCACTTCTTGCCAGTAGGTACTACATTTTTAGCCGAAGATTATGCTGAGTTGTATATTAAGGAGAGAGTCTGACTGCAAGGTGTGCCAGCATCTATTATTTGTAACATAGGGGCACAATTCACAACTAGATTTTGGAAGTCGTTTCAAAAGAGTTTGGGGACGCATGTTAATTTAAGTACATCTTTCCATCCCTAGAGACAGCCAGGAAGAGTGTACCATTCAGACACTCAAGGACATGCTGTGGGCGTGTGTGCTAGACTTTGGAGAAAGTTAGGACGAGAACCTACCTCATATTGAGTTTGTGCACAATAATAGCTATCTTTCTGCTATTCAGATGGCACCTTGTGAGGCTTTATATGGCCAGAAATGTAGGTCCCCCATAGGATGGTTTGAAGTTGGCGAGTTAGGGCTGATTGGAGTAGACCTGATACATCAGTCAAAAGAGAAAGCTAAACTCATTAGAGAACATTTATTGATAGCCCAGAGTCTTCAGAAGTCCTATTCCAATGTACGACCCAGAGATTTAGAGTATGATGTCAATGACTAGGTATTCTTGAAAGTTTCACCAATGAAGGGCATTATGAGATTTTATTATACCCCGAGAACCCAAGGATCAGACTCGGGAGTCAAATGAGGAAAAATTTTGAAAATGTTGTAGCAGTGCAGGATGAGTCGTTAGACGACTCGTGAGGAGACCCCACAAGTCGTCAGGTGGCTCGTGGGAAGGTTGGACTGAGCTAAGGAGTTGAGGTCCCCACGGTCGTGCGAACAACTTGTGGTCAGCTACCACGAGTCGTCATGTCCACCGTGGTGTAATGTTGAGGATTTAATAGGAGGTCTGGTAGTGTACCTAACAAATGACACACCATGAATCGTGGTCTGTCCCAACGACTCATGAGGTGGGTCGTGAGCAAACCAGGGAATTTTAATTAAGGATGAGGCAGTGTACTTGACAAAAGCTGGTAATGACTCATTGCCTCAGGGGATGAGTCGTCAAGTCCTCCGTTAGGAGCCCAGGTGAAAATTTCCAATAGACTCGATGAAACAACCCAATGACTCATTGTCCCTGGTAATGAGTCGTTAGGTCGCTCGTTGGGGTCTCCCAACAGTTATTTCTTGCGAATCAGTAAGGGCCTTCTCGTAATTTCCTACGCTCCTAAGACCTAAATTATGTTATTTTGAGGTCGGGATAGGGTCTTTTAAAGGGAAATCATTCGTGATAAACCTGATTTGATGCATGTAAGAGTAGAGAGGTAAGAGGAAAGGGATTCAAGTGTTCTTCAAGTTCTTTAAGTTTCTACATAGGGCTTTTCAAGGGAGTTAAGAATCGAGAAGTTCCAGGTATGTGGGGTTTTGAATGAGTGGTTTAGTCCCTACCCATTCCCCATTTCTTCTTAATTCCATGTTTAAGTTACGAATTCTTGATGGGTCATTAACCCAAATGCATGTTCCCTTAAAAATCGATATGAGCTTGTTGTGATATGTATAAAATCATGGGTTTCGAATTATTAGGCTGTTTTCACTTATTTTATTCAATAATTGATGATTGAATCCCTAAAAGCACGTGTGCCCAAATCATGGGGTATTTAGTGAAATTTATGGTTATGGTGATTTCTCAAGCATGACATGAACTTTTGAGTTTTAAGAATGTTTTCTATTACTAATGTTATTATGATCACGTTTCCAATAAATTTAAGAATTTCAAGTATGATGGAAATTTATTGGCAATGCCCACTTGTCGCTTATGATTTATGAACTATGATTTTGGCCGATCCACGGGCCCAATTCCATGGCTAGTATTACGAATTCACAAGCATTTTACGATTATCACGATTTAACTAACCATGCATGTAATGTATGAATATCTATGAGCACGTTGCATGTTTTGCGAGTAGTATTTAACACCGCGTAGGTTCGAGGCCTAGGTTACGCCCCAAATCTTAGAACTACGTGTCACTGTAGGTTATGTTTGGGAGCTCCTCAGTGACTGTCCCTTTTCCCTATGGGGCCATCATGATTGATATCACGCCTTTCATGGTTAATACCCTTGGGAAGGTATGAACGACCTCTCGACTAGGCTTACAGGTCGAGCTCCATGTGTGCTCATACGGGGTATGTCGGTTATAGAAATCTTCCACTGTTCCTCATTCTGTAATACATGCATGATTATGTTCTTTGGATAAAGTTATTCTTTATGAAATGTTTTTATCTCATGTTATGACTATAATAGGTTTACGAATATTTTGGAAAATCTTGAGCATTAAAATATACTTATGATTTCATTCTTTATGATCATTATGTCCCCACTCCTATAACTTTTATGTTTTAAGTATTGTCTTGCATACCTCGCACATTCAGTACATTCCAAGTACTGACCCGCATATTTTGTATGTTGTATCATTTTATGATATAGGATCCGATTCGCAGGTTCAGCATTGCTCTTAGTTTGCTCTCTGTTCTGCTCTCAGTTCTCTGTGGTGAGTCCTCATTATTCGGGGGCTTGATATTCAGATTTTTTTCTGTATTTTAGTTTTCAGAATGTTGGGGTTAGCTGGGGTGTTGTCCCTTCAACCTGTCTATTATGATTAGATGCTTTCAGACCTATTCATTCAGCTATTTACGCTTGGATCATGTACTGTTGTTTCTTATATTTCATGTCACGATTTTATTTAGTTCATGACTATTAAGCTAATTTTTTTGCCTTATGTGAATGGTTTAGTTATATGCTCATGCCACGGGTTGACTTGGGGTCCCTCAAGGCTCCTTGTCCCATGTCTACAATCCGGGTGTACTCTCGGGTCGTGAAAAACTTGGTATCAAAGCGATAGATTCAGATGTGTCCTAGGGAGTTTGAAAGCCGCATTAGGTGGTGTTTTTCATGTGTGTGAAGCGTGCAACACTTATGAAGAAGAGGCTACTAAATGTTTTAGGAAATGTTCCCTTCTTTCATGTTCCATATCATGCAATGAAAAGCCTCTTCATCCTTATTATTCGTGCTATTCGCGATTGCATAAACGGAAGGAGGAACATAAATGATGAATGCCATAGAGGTGGCAATGATCATGAGCGTGAGAAAGCCCCACCTGTCCAGGAGCCCCAAGCGCCAGAGCCAGCTGCCCACGCTGAGTTCTGGGCGGCTATTTAGATGTTGGCACATGCCTTGACTGCTCAGGTCAACCAACAGGCGGTTGCGCATTTCCCACAGAATGGCAACACAGCGGAGGCTCGGATTAGAGACTTTTGGAGGATGAACCCTCCCGAGTTCATGGGTTCAAAGGTGAATGAGGAAAGACACGAGTTCATTGAAGTGATCTTGAAGGTCAGGTCATCGGGGTGACAAATGAGGAGTGTGTTGATTTGGCCTCTTATCAGCTAAAGGAGGTCACTTATATTTGGTACAAGCAATGGAAGGACAGCAGAGAAGCGGGAGTGGGTCCTATCAGCTGGGATGAGTTCCACATGGCCTTTCTCGACTGGTTCTTCCCTAGGGAGATGAGGGAATTGAAAGCAGCTGAGTTTGTTAATCTCAAATAGGAAAAGATGACAGTGCTAGAATATTCACTTGAGTTTACTCGCCTGTCAAAGTATGCCCCAAAGTTAGTAATGGACCAGAGGGTGCGGGTGAGCAGATTTCTGCAGGGAGTAGCCGATTATCTAGACAAGGACTGCAGAACAACCATGCTTCATTAGTATATGGACTACCCACAGATTGTCCTTTATGACCAAAAAATGGAGGAAGCTCATATGAGGCAGAGAGAGGCCATGAAGGCCAGAACTGATAGCTACAGGTTCTCCCAGTCGAGGCCAGGAGGTGGGCCTCACCAGCAGTCCCAACACAGGTCTATTACACCAGCACCATCTTCAGCCAGTACCCTATCCAGGCCACGAGACGATCAAAGGTGCAGGGCCTCATGTTCGAGGGGACCGAATAGCATGCGCACCGAGCGCACATTCCCATCTTATGGTAGTTGTGGCAAGAACCACTCGGGAAAGTGTTTGGTGGGCTAAGATGCTTGTTTCGATTGTTTAAAACCCGAACACAGGATCAGGAATTTCCCCGCAGCTAGGTCAGGGGTTGGTGGAGCCCGTATTCCAGTAGCTAGTTCAGCAGCTCCAGTGGCACATCCTACTCAGCAGGGTACTTCGACTGGTGCAGAACTGATTTTATGCACTTAGCTCTCGAGAGGAGCAGGAGACTTCCCCCGATGTGGTTATGGGTATGTTGCGAGTCTTTCATATTGATGCTTATGCTTTGTTAGATCTGGGAGCTACACTATCTTTTGTGACACCTTACATTGCTAGTAACTTTAGGGTCAATCCTGAAACTTTGTTAGAACCATTTTCTGTGTCTACTCTAGTTGGGGATTCAGTCACAGTGAGGCAGGTATATAGAGGTTGCCCCATTACACTATTTCATAAGGTTACCTCCGCAGACTTAGTACAATTGGCTATGACTAATTTTGACATTATTTTGGGTATGGATTGGTTGTTTTCATGTTATGCTTCTATTAACTATAGAACCCGAGCGGTGGTGTTCCGGTTTCTAGGTGAACCAGTTTTAGAATAGAGGGGTAGTTCATCGGTACCTATAGGCCGCTTTATCTCCTATCTCAAGGCTCGAAAAATGATTGTTAAGGGTTGTATTTACCATTTTGTTAGGGTTAAGGATGTCACATCCGAGACCCCTACCATTCAGTCAGTCCCCGTGGTATGTGAGTATCCCGAGGTATTTTCAGATGACCTATCAAGTGCTCCTCCGGAGAGGGAAACTTATTTTTTGAATGACCTTTTACCCGACATGCAGCCCATATTGATTCCTCCCTACCGAATGGCCTCAGCTGAGCTAAAAGAGTTAAAGGAGCAGTTGAAGGATTTGCTATATAAGGGCTTCATTAGACCGAGTAAGTCTCCATAGGGTGCCCAGTGTTGTTCGTCCAGAAGAAAAATGGTTCCCTTCAAATGTGTATTGACTATAGGCAGTTGAACAGGGTCACCATCAAGAATAGATACCCTTTACCCAGGATTGATGACCTATTTGATCAGCTTCAGGGTGCCAAATATTTCTCCAAGATAGACCTCAGGTCTGGGTATCACCAGCTTAGGGTTCGGGAGAGCATCATTTGAAGACTACTTTCAAGACTCGGTATGGCCATTATGAATTCGTTGTTATGTCTTTTGGACTAACCAATGCCCCTGTAGCTTTTATGGACCTGATGAACAGGGTATTCAAGTAATATTTGGACATGTTCGTGATCGTGTTCATTGACGACATATTAATATACTCCAGGAGCAAGGAGGAGCATGCTGCACATCTAAGGGTAGCACTCCAGACCCTCAAGGATAACTAGTTGTATGACAAGTTCAGAAAATGTGAATTCTGGCTAAATTCAGTTGCATTCTTGGTACATGTAGTGTCAAGCGAATGTATAAGGGTGAACTCCCAAAAAAATAGAGACACTGAAGAACTAGCCCAGACCGTCAAACCCTTCAGAGATCAGGAGCTTTTTGGGCTTAATGGGTTACTATAAAAGGTCCGTAGAAGGTTTCTCACCCATTGCAGCCCCATTGACTAGATTGACTCAGAAAAAGGTGAAGTTCCAATGGTTGGAGGCTTGTGAGAAGAGCTTCCAGGAATTGAAGGCCCGACTCACTTTAGCACCAGTGCTGACTTTACCGAAGGGCACCGATGTCTTTGTTGTATATTGTGATGCTTCAAGAGTCAGACTGAGATGTGTATTGATGCAACACAGGAAACTCATAGCATATGCTTCTAGACAGCTAAAAATTCACGAGAAGAATTGCCCGACCCATGAGCTTGAGTTGGCCGTAGTGGTGTTTTCTTTGAATATATGGTGACACTACTTGTATGGGGTTCACGTTGATTTATTCACTGACCACAAGAGCTTACAATATGTGTTCATGTAGAAGGATCTCAATCTTTGGCAACGAAGGTGGTTGGAGCTACTTAAGGATTATGACATGAGTGTCCTTTACCACCAGGTTAAGGACAATGTGGTAGCGGATGCCCTTAGTATACTCTCTATGGAGAGTGTGTCGCACGTGGTTGAAAACAAGAAGGAGCTGGTGAAGGAGGTGCATCAACTTGCACAGTTGGGGGTTAGGTTAGTTGGCTCGATCGATGGTGGTGTAGTCATCCAGAAAAGATCAGAGTCTTCCTTGGTAATGGTGGTGAAGGCTATGCAAGATGAAAATCCAACATTGGTAAAGTTGAAAGAAGTTGTTCAAAATCAGAAGGTAGAAGTCTTCTCCAAAGAGGGAGATGGGATACTTCGGTACCAGGGTCGCTTATGTGTTCTGAACGTGGATGATTTGAGAGCCGGATGTTGCATGAGGCTCACGGATCCAGATATTCTATCCATACAGGTGCCACTAAGATAATATCATGCCTTGCGAAATCTACTGGTGGAATGGCATGAAGAGGGACATTGCATAATTTGTAGCCAAGTGTTCGAATTGCCAACAAGTGAAACTGGAACATCAGAGGTCAAGAGGTGTACTTCAGGATATCAGCATTCCTACTTTGAAGTGGGAAGAAATAAACATGGAATTCATAATAGGTTTGCCCCGCACTCGTAGACAGTATGACTCCATTTGGGTTGTGGTGGACAGGTTGACCAAGGTTGCTCATTTTCGATCGGTCAATACCACGGATTCAGCAAAAAATATGCCAAATTATACATCCGAGAGTTTGTTATATTGCATGGAGTGCCCTTGTCCATCATATCGGATAGAGATACTCAGTTCACCTCTCAGTTTTGGAGATCTTTTCAAAAGGGACTTGGTACCCAGGTCAAGTTTAACACGGTGATTCATTCGCAAATAGATGGCCAGGTGGAGGGGACTATCCAAACTCTTGAGGACATGTTGAGAGCTTGCGTTATTGATTTCAAATGTAGTTGGGATGAGCATTTACCTCTTATTGAGTTTGCCTAAAACAACAACTATCACTCTAGCATCCAAATGGCACCGTTTGAGGCTCTTTATGTGCGAAGGTGTAGATTGCCCATTGGTTGGTTTAAGGTCGGTGAAGCTTCGTTAGTGGGTCCAGATTCAGTCCATGAGGCTATGGAGAAAGTTTTGTTGATAAGAGAAAGGCTGAGAACGGCTCAAAGTTGCCCAAAGTCTTATGCGGATGTGAGGAGAAAATAACTTGTGTTCGAGATCGATGATTGGGTGTTTTTGAAGGTATCTCCCATGAAGGGAGTAATGATATTTTGAACGAAAGGAAAACTCAGCCCCCGCTATATGGTCCATATCGGATTATGAGACGAGTGGGTAAAGTAGCCTATGAGTTAGAGTTACCTTCATAGTTAGCTTCAGTTCATCCCGTATTTCATATATCGCTCTTAAAAAAGTGCTTGGGAGATCCAGCCTTAGTGGTTCTAGTGGAAAGTGTTAGTGTGAAGGATAGCCTCAGTTATGAGGAAATTCCCATTGCAATCTTGGATCTCAGGTTCGGAGGCTGAGGAACAAGAAAGTAGCTTCAGTGAAGGTGTTATGGAGAAATCAACATGTTGAGGGAGCTACGTGGGAGGCCGAAGCAGATACAATAGATAAATACCCTCATTTTTTCCTTACCGGCCCAATTTCAGTTTGAGATATCAGTTTTTTCCATAAACATCTATTAAGATTTTCATTTTCCATTCATGCATGCAAGTTTGTTTTATGATATGATATATGTATGTGATGTCTGAATTTAGTTCAGCTATGTAGTTCTTTTCGGGGGTAGTCATTCCGTCAATTTTCAGCTTAAATGATCAGTATTTGCATATGGTGATTGGTTGTCTCTGGGTTTTCTGCATTTTTTTTATCATTCGAGGAACAATGTCCCAAGGGGGAGATAGAGTTATACCCCGGGAACCCAAGGATCAAACCCGGGAGTAAAACGGGGAAAAATTTGGAAATTATTGCGGCAGTGGAGGATGAGCCGTTAGACGATTTGTGAGGAGACCCCACGAGTCATCAGGTGGCTCGTGGGAAGGTTGGATTGAGATGAGGAGTTGAGATCCCCACGGGTGTGGGAAACACTCTTGCTTAGCTACCACGAGTCGTCATGTCCACCATGGGGTAAGGTTGAGGATTTAATATGAGGTCTGGCAGTGTATCTAACGGTTGAAACTCGACGAGTCGTGGTTTGTCCCAATGACTCCTGAGGTATGTCATGAGCAAATAAGGGAATTTAATTAAGGATGAGGCAGTGTACTTGACGAAAGCTAGTAACGACTCGTTGCCTCGGTGGACGAGTCGTCATGTCCTCCGTTAGGATCCCAGGTAAAAAATTCCAGTAGACTCGACGAAATGACCCAACAACTCGTTATCCCTGGTAATGAGTCGTCAGGTTGCTCGTTGGGGTCTCCCGACAGTTATTTCCTGCGAATTAGTAAGGGCCTTCTCGTAATTTCCTATGCTCCAAAGGCATAAACTACATCGTTTTGAGGTCTGACGACGCGAAACCGCGCATACCGCAAGTGTACGGGTCGTGCAAGTAATATAGTGGATCTTTTAGAGAACCGGAATGTCGAACCCACAGGGACTGGACCCATTCCTCTAACTATCCATTTC
>JACEIK010004199.1:129376-140511 GCA_018107945.1 Datura stramonium | reverse complement strand
CTAATGACATCATTTTAAGCCCTAAAATGAGTGTTTTAAGAGGTTTTTGCCTATCCTAAGGCATTATGTTCCCATGTTTGCATTGAATTGAGATTCCTTTCCAAGATCAAACTAGAATTCTCCTCAATTTCTTTTCCAATTCTCTTGGGCTTTCAAGGCTAGTTTGAAAATTAGGGAAATGAATGGGGAATTTATTCCACTCACATGCCCAAGATTCTTCTCAAATTCATGAATTCAAGTTCTTAATCAAGTGTATTGATTCCTAGGGTTTTAACCCAATTCTATGAAATTACCTATGCTATATTTATGGGTTTAATTCCCTCATGTTCTGAAGTATGTTCTAAGTCTAATAGGCATATTTACACTCAATTTGATTATAAATTCATGATTTCAAGTTATTAAAAATTATGCCCTATTGTGTAAGTTTTATAAAAAGTCAAGCTTATGATCCATAATTTCAAGTATGATGAGATATCTAGTATGCATGAATGTCTATAAACTCTCAACTTATGAATTCATGATGTTTACATATGAAGTCTATTTCAAGTATGCATGATTTTATCATTTGGGCATGCCCATGCAAGTTAAGTATGTTTATATGATTTAGCCAAGGCTAATAAGATCAGCCTATCATATGATTTGGAGTCAAGACTTCTAATGTAGAGCTTATGATTTCAACTTCATTCAAAAATGATATGAGCATTATGCATCTTTTTAGGTGTAGTGTCTAGCACCGAGTAGACCTGGGGTTCGAGGTTCCCTAGTCTCATAACTACGCGCCAATGTAGGTATATGTATATATGTTGGGACCTCTCAAGAGAGTTTTCCCCCACCCAAAGGGGATTAGCTTGATATCGATATCATGATTTAGCATCCTTTGCCCTGACAAGATTTTGGACGGCTCTGCCCACTTTAGTGTGATAGTTGGGATATCATGTAAGCTCTATTATAATGGTGTCGGTTATGTCGAGTCTCCCATTATTCCTCATGATTTCAGTTACTCATGTTCATGATTTATGATTTCTATTTCTAAATCTTGGATCACTATGTTCAGTTATGATGACCACTTATGATTATGTATATCTCAGATACAGGTTTCAACACGCAGTCCTTACTCTCATGATCTTTTGATTTATATGCATGTTTTCAACTAACGTTTTATTAAGCATGTTTTACTTACCTTTTGTACTCAGTATATTCCATGTGCTGACCGCATATTCTATGTTATATCGTCTCATGATATGGGTTCAGGTGATCCAGCTCAGTCTCGTCGATAGCTTGCTTCCATTTCAATCCAGTTCAACCCCTACTTTGGGTGAGTCCTAATCATCCGAGGACATATATCAATTTAAATTTTTTATGTTAGTTTAGTTTTAGACCTGGAGATAGCCTGAGGCTTGTCCCAGCATCTGGTCAGCTAGTAGAGTCTTTTTCAGACATAAACTAGTATGGTCAGCTTTGAGATTCAGCGTTGTGATGTATTCGGTTGATTTATATTTTATGATATTCAGTCTTTCGCTTATTCATGTTCATGTCGTTTTTCTCTTGATTATGTTATTAAGTCATGCTATGAATATACCATGAGTTAGCTTGGAGCTATTCGTGGTTCTAGGCTATGTGTCTTGATCTGGGGTCTCAGCTCGGGATGTGACAAAAACATAGTCATAGCATAAAGGAAATCAAGGATCAGAAATTAGTGGGTTGACCTTATTAAATTCATTTTTCATCATTCATTAGTTTGTTATGGGAGATTTTTTGTTTAACCTACATAATCCACGATGTAAGAATATGGAGTCAGATCTCTGCCCAATCAGCTAAGTCATCCCATACCTTTCCAGAGTATGAGATGTACATAACATGTTTTTTAGACAGGATCCATAATAACACCGACCAGGGGAGCATAGAGGATTCTCCCGAACCAATAGAAATGATCTATAACCTATGTTGGCATACGTAGTTTCGGGCATGAATTCCTTCTCGGTTATTAGTACTACTCTCATTCATTACGTAGATATATAAACTCAAAATCATCATTTAGCATTTATAAGCTCACGAGTCATAATTATTTATCATGTTGTAATCATAGTCATATTATTCAAGACATTTTCGAAATTTATATTTATCCAGTCATACTCATAGTTTATAAAAATTCATAAAGGCTTCTCTTTTTTAGGAAACTCATAATTCATAAAATTGAATTTTGTAAAGGAAGATTCATTGAACTCATGAATAAGAAATACAGAACACAAAAGTGTGTGTGTGTATATATATATACACACACACACAGAGGAACTCATGGAATTCGAAAACGAATGATCATGATAAAATCATACTTGATCTTAACCCTAACTATTTAAGAAGAAGTGTTTTGCATCAACTTTGATGGGATATGGCATGGGGAATGAAATAAAATATTCCAACACCTGAGGTAGTCTTAAATACCTTAATTACAGTCAAGCAATTGG
The DNA here is from genome assembly GCA_018107945.1 of Datura stramonium. NCBI lineage: Eukaryota > Viridiplantae > Streptophyta > Magnoliopsida > Solanales > Solanaceae > Datura > Datura stramonium. The sequence continues at coordinate 138,046 of JACEIK010004199.1, read as the reverse complement.
AGAAAAACTGAAGTCTTGATGAAGAACGCTCAAACTTTCGCCTTTTGCCTTGGTATGATGTTTTTCATAAGATCCTAAGATGGTAGAAGATGATATTTACATACACCATCATAAAACCTCATTGAATTACATGAGATAACTTAGAACATGCTTACCTTGATGTCAGAGGACTTAGAGAGGAGAGGAGTTCAAAATTAGGGTTGGAGAGAATTGAAAATGTGAGAGAAAAGTCAGATTTCGTAAATTTATAACTGTTGCGTCAAACGATATACAGAGGGCCTGGGGTCCAGTTATGTTATTGTAGAATTGACTTACGATTCGTAAGTTGGGTCATACATCAAACCAAATAATCAAAACATCCATCCACAGTACCAAGTACGTTCCATAAATCAGATCGTCTGTCAATTGAGATTTTCATCCTCTCTGAAGTTCCCTATATGGTGCTAGGTACAACACGTGAAATCCATCTACAGTTCGTAAGTTGGATAGTCTGTTGATTCTGGCCTTTCTTATTCTCTGAAGTTTCATCTAGACGTGAAGTATGGCCTATAGATTCAATACATGAGTCATAGGTTGGACTGTAAATCCTTAAATAGTCACTCAATACTTTCATATATGGTACCGAAGAATCCACTTACATTTAGTATGTCACTTATGGTACCTGCACATGCTACGGCCCAAGCATAGAATCGGGATGTGACATGGGACCTAGAACTATGAATAACTCCAAGCTAATCCATGTCATAGCATAGTTCTAACATAGCAACAACTTATAAAGCATATCTGAGGGAAGCATACTGAAAAATAATTGATCATTATGCGTAAGGACATAGTTGTTAAAAATACTGCGTCAAAAGTTGAAACTACACAGCACTGTCTGAAAGCCTCTACTAGTCTGGTGAGCTGTTGGGACAAGTCCCCAGCTAACTCCAAAATCTGAAACTAAAATAAAACTGAAATAAAGAAAATAAAATCCTCGGAGGATGAGGACTCACCACTGTTAGCTGATAAAGTTGGAACATATCTACCCGTGGGGCTGAGTCTGAATACCTGTATCTATATCATAAAACGATATAGCACAGAAAGTATGTAGTCAGTACTTGGAATGTACTGAGTATATGAGAACACAACTGAAAATGAGAACATACTATAAATTTGAGAAAAAGATTGTACATAAAATATGGCTGAATACACAAGCTGAGATAACGTACAATGACCCTATTTGAGATGCATGAATACTGACATGGTATGCTAGTTTGAAACATTTAATGAAATACAAATATAACTGGTTTTAAGGGTCATGCACATGTACTGAAGACTGAATTAGAAATCATAAGTTGAAAACTATAACTGAAAAAACTTCACTGTAAATGAAGTTGAAATTGTACTGTGGGAGAGCCTATTAACCAAAAATCTCCAATGTGGGCCTCATGGAGCCCGAACTGTAACCTTGGTTAGAAGGGTGTTCATTCCTTACCAAGAGTAAGAACTATGACTGGTGTGATAGAACTCGTAAACTTAGGGAGACAATCTCAACTAAAAATGACCCCTGCATGCGCCTATTAAGGCGAGGGAGACACTCTTACTAACGAAGATCCCATATTCCTAGGGCTAAGGGAAACATTCTCTACTATTGAGAATCCCTTATCCTGCGGTGGAACGTAGTTCTGAGACCTAAGTATGCTGGAACCCCGGCCTTCTCGGTGTTAAGTACTACTCCTAACTGAACATAAGAACACCGTAACTGATAATCTGAAGCTAATGTCCTAAGACTAGTCGGAACCACTTTATCTAACAAGGACCTCGATACCCTAAAGGACCATGAACATCCTAATACAGAGGGTTCAAAATTATTGTTCTAAGACTAGTCAGGACTACTTTCTAACTAGCAAGAAGCCTTGGAGTCTAAAGAACCATAAACATGTTGATCATACTGAACTCATGGAAATCATAGACTCAAATCATAGTGTAAAATCATATGTACTGAAATCATGGTAAAATCATATATTTCAAACGGGCCATATTTTCGAAAACCATGCTAAATCATGGCTAAAACTTAGAAATCATGCTAATATCATATCATGGACATAAATCATGAACATACATAGCTATTGATCATAAGAAGCTTGAAATTCATGGCTAACATAAGAGAGTTCATATGTAGAATTGAAACCCTATGACATGAATTTCTAGGGAATCAAATTCCCTAGGGTTTGGTCATTTATTGGGAAAAAAGGGTGAGATAAAATCCTTGTTGAAGTCCCACATACCTAATCGAAGAATCCCCTTAAAGAATTTAAAGCTTGTTGCACCTTGGAGAGGAACCCTAGTTCTTGAGCCTTGAGAGAAGAAGGGAGAAGAATACTTGTGGATGTTTTGGAATGGAATGAGGATTAGGCTAGGAAAATCCCTTTAATTTGTCCCTTAAAAGTCCCAAAATGACATCACCTAGGAGTTAGAAGCATTGGATTTTACTTAAATACTCCTGGACTGCCGAAATAAAAATTATGTTGGTAGAACCAACGGCCCATACAACAGACCGTTAGTCCAAACAACGAGGCATTGGTTCATGACTTTGATTTGAATCATCCTCTGATCCTGCTCCAATGACTAGAACCAACAGCCGATACAATCTAATAATGGGTCATACAATCTACTCATCGGTTCTAGGTAAATTCTGACAAGTTTCTGAAGTTCATCACCATAGGACAACCAACAAGCCAATCAATGACTCGTTGGTCCTAAAATGACCCATTCTGAGGGTCAAACAATGACATGGTGCTATTTTTCTATTGGTTTCCTATTTTAAGTCCATAAATTTATCTTTTGGACTTCAAGGTATTACATTATCTCTCTCTTGGGAGTATTTGTCCTCAAAAGAAGGCTAAATAAGCTAAAAAGATAGGGAAAGAGCTGCAATCCCAAGAACTGAATACTAAAGGTTGAATGCTGATGGAGTATCTTACTCCGAACTGAATTACATAGATGAACTAAAATAATGATTCATGTATGTATGCTAAGACATGAGAAGGACTAAAATACATGAGACTGGCATGGAACTAAGTAGAGTACTAAGGAGGAACTATTTCTCCAAACTGAAACTAAGCTGGTGAGGATAGAGTTATCAATCCCGAATTGCTTTTTGATATCGGACTAGCTAATCATGGTATTTGATCTGATTGAGAGTACGACTTAATTGAATGCGTTTTCCCCAAGTTGCTCCTTCCACTAGTTAATTCCTTTGTGAAACCTTCACTGAGGCCAACCCCCTTATTTTTCCCAACTTACAAACCGGACAGTCCAAGATTTCAACTGGAACCTCCTTCTATTAGAGATTGTTATTTCCATCAACACTTCATCACCCCTAGCATCTCATCTTTTCATATAAGAATACCATGCTAACTGCACCAACTTCCTTAATTCTAACACACAATTCAAGCCTATCACTAAACTCATCTTACCACTCCACTATAGCTTATACCATCTCAAAAGATCCTCAGACTCCCTAACATGACTGACAACTGCACTTCATGAACTTTTACCTACCGAGCATCTAAGGCATGAATGGAGAGTCAATTATGTATATATCCATTTCAACCATCATTTTTGTTATGGGTGAACATACATAGGGCTAAGAGTAAGGAAATCGTAAGCACGAATCGTTCACAATATCTAAATTGAACACTTACATAAGGTAGCATGATCTACTGAGTCGTTAAGGAAAATTATAAGGACTGAGTTCATAGAGCTGAGCATAGTGGAAGACATAAGTTTATATATATAATTGGTTTCATGACATGATGTTGAGATTTGTTGAATCACGGAGTCAGACTGGGATCGTTGTCTAAAGCGGTTACCTATAATTCTGGAAATATAAACATAGGCATGAGTAGAGCGTAATGTTGACTAAAACATAAGGGAAAACATCTAAATAGGAGTGGGTCGACATCCCAATGATACTATTTTTGGAACTTCCTTACTAGAACACTCAAGACCTGACTAGGACCTTCAGCTTATCATCTCCACCTTAGCTTAAAGTCATCATTCTAAGGCTCTTCGTTCCTTTCTTAAGGCCAGACTAACTCCACTAACTCTTGACTTCTCCTTTGCCTCTAAATCTATCACTGCAGGCTTCATACTTATAACTATTTCATACAATCTACAGGACAAATCTCATACTAGGATGCTTAAGGGAATCATATACCTTATGTTGTGTCTCCTGGGCCTAGAAACATGTAAGTACCAATATGAGAAGCTCATAACATACCTGGGACTACTTCTGGCGAGTTCTCCTGATCCGGGTGTAACGCCAAGGTGTAGAAGCGATTCTGACGTTGTCCACCACCTATACTAAATGATGCACCCTGCTGAGGTGGGAGGGCTGATGGAGTTATTGAAGAGGTAGTTGTGGCTCTACCTTTGCCCTGTTTGGCTGCTAGGCAATCTCTAAGTTTATGGCCCGACTTGCCGCACCAAAAGCAAGCATCTGAACTCGCCATGCACTCTCCTGGGTGGTTCTTTCCACAGCTCTTGCAAGCTGGATATGTAATCTCCCTTACCCTGGATTTGGATGGAACACTAACTATCTATGGTGCAAGGGTTGATGACCTCTAATGGGACTATGAACGAGGTCCACCACTTGTCCTCTATTGAGAATACTCTGAGTCCCCTGCCCTAGCACTCTTGTTATCCCTTTTCTTTTCCTTTTAACTTCTCTTCCTCTATCTATTGAGCATGGATCAGTCGAAATATGTACATGTCACTAGTGAGCATGGTGATCCTACACTCTTTGACCACCAGGTTTGAAACTCCTAAGATGAACTTGCTTATTCAAGCCCTAGGTTCGGCGACCATCTCTGGAGCATATCGGGACAACTAGGTGAATTTCAATGCGTATTCCTGAACTATCATGTCATTCTATTTCAGGTTGATAAACTCAGTAGTCTTTGCTTCCCTCAACTCCCAGGGGAAGAACCTGCCTAGGAAGGTTGCGACAAACTCATTCCAACTCACCAGAACTGAGCCTGCCCTACGGCCTTCCTTTTACTGTCTAAACCATATATGAGCTACCCCCTTCAACTGATAAGAGGATAAATTTGCATTCTCATTCCTGGAGATCCTCATAATCTGGGTGATTTTCTGAATTTCTCGTCTATGAGCTCTTGTGGATCCTCATCCATCTTCAACCCATAAAACTCCGGCTAGTTCCTTCTAATGAAATCTAGCACCTTTGTCATCATAGCATTCCCATTAGGGTTCATGGGTACAACTGCCTGGTGGTTGACCTGTTCCGTGACGGCCTATGCCAACACCTGGAATGCAGCCCGAAATTCTGCATGGGTAACCTACTCATTCATCGATTTTTTTGGAGCGGGTGGCTGGCTGATTCCTGTTGTCGTTCCTCCTTCAGTTGGTTTTTCTAGGAGGCATTGTCTGCGAACGCATAGAGCATGAGTTAGAAGAGGAACTTTTTAGAGTTTCATACTCTATGCACGATAAGAATCAAGAAAGAAGGGAAGTTTTCCTAAAATGTCTTGTAGCCTATTCCTCATAAGTGTGACGCGTTTCACACCCATGAAAATGACTTTATTTAACGCGGCTTTCAGACACCCTAGGCACCACCTTAGACCTAATGCTATAATATCAAGTTTTTCACGATCCAAGCTTAGACCCTAGACATGACACGAGACCTAGGACTATGAACAGCTCCAAGATAACCCATGGCATAGAATAGGTATAACATAACATCAACTTATAAAGCATATATGAGTAGAAGCTTACTAAAAAATAACTAATCATTATACGTAAGGACATAGTTGTTAAAAATGGTACGTCGTAAGCTGAAACTACACTACACTGTCTGAAAGCTTCTACTAGTATGATGAGCTGCTGGTATAAGTTCCCAGCTAACTCCAAAATCTGAAACTAAAATAATACTAAAATAAAGAAAACATAACTCCTGTCCTAGGAGGATGAGGACTTACCATTGTTAGCTGATAAAGTCTGAAACATATCTACCCGTGGAGTTGAGTCTTAATACCTGGATCTATATCATAAAATGATATAGCATATACAGTATGCGGCCAGTACTTGAAATGTACTGAGTATATGAGAAAAGCAACTAAAAACGAGAACATACTATAAATCTAAGAAAAAGCCTGTACATAAAACATGGCTGAATACAAAAGATGAGGTAACGTTGAGATGCATGGATACTGACATGGTATGCTAATTTGAAACATTTAACGAAATACAAGTAAAACTGGTTTTAAGGGTCACGTACATATATTGAAGACTAAATTATAAATCACAAACTGAAAATTATAACTAAAACAACTGCACTGAAATTGTATTGTGGGAGAGTCTATTAACCGAAAACTCCATTATGAGCCTCATGGAGCCCGACCTGTAACCCTGGTTGGAAGGGTATTCATACCTTGCCAAAGGTAAAAATCATGACTAGCGATATATCACTCGTGAACTCAGGGAGACAATCTCAACTAACAATGACCCCTACATGCGTCCATTGAGGCGAGGGAGACACTCTTACTAGTGAGGATCCTATATTCCTCGGGCTAAGAAAACATTTTCTACTATCGAGAATCTCTTATCCTATAGTGGCACGTAGTTCTGAGACTTGGGTGCACTGGAACCTTTGCCTTCTCAGTGCTAAGTACTACTCCCAACTAAACATAAGGATACACATAACTGATAATTTAAAGCTGATGTCCTAAGACTAGTCAGAAATACTTTATCTAACAAGGACCCCGAGAGCCTAAAGGACCATGAAGATGCTAATATTAAGGGCTCAAAATTGATGTTCTAAAACTAGTCAGGGCTACTTTATAACTAGAAAGAGGCCTGAGAGTCTAAAGAACCATAAACATACTGATCATACTGAATTCTTGAAAATCATAGACTCAAATCATAGTGTAAATCATATGTATTGAAATCATGGTAAAATTATATATTTCAAACGGGCCATATTTTTAAAAATCGTGCTAAATCATGGCTGAGGCTTAGAAATAATGTTAATATCATATCACGGACATAAATCATGAACTTTAGAGGAGAATCATGAACATACATAGGTATTGATTGTAAGAATCTTGAAAGACATGGCTAACATAAGAGAGTTCATATGTAGAATCGAAATCCTAAGACATGAATTTTTAGGGAATCAAATTCGTTAGGGTTTGTCCATAAATTGGGACACAAGGGTTAGAGAAAATCCTTGTTGAAGCTCCATATACCTGGTTGAAGAATCCCCATAAAAAACTTGAAACTTGCTACATCTTGGAGAGAAACCCTAGTTCTTGAGCCTTGATAGAATAAGAGAGAAGAAGATTTGGTTATGCTTTGGCATGGAAGGAGGGATGAGGCTAGGAAAATCTCTTTAATTCATCCCTTAGGAGTCCCAAAACGACATCACTTAGGAGTTACAAGCGTGGAATTTTTCTAAAATACCCTTGGATTGCCGAAATGAAAATTCTGCTGGTAGAATCCACGGCGCATACAACGGACGGTTAGGCCAACCAATGGGTCATTGGTTCATCCGTTGGTTCATGACTCTGCTCTAAATCATCCTCTAATCCTTCTCTAATGACTAGAACCAACTTCGGTACAATCTAACAACGGGTCATACAATCCATTCGTCGTTTCTAGGTAAATTCTGATGAATTTCTGAAGTTCACACCATGGGACAACCAACGAGCCAACAAACGACTCGTTGGTCCTAAAAATGACCCGTCTTGAGGGTCGCACAATGGCTTGGTGTTATTTTTGTGTTGGTTTCCTATTTCAAGTCCAGAATTTTAATCTTAGGAACTTTTGAGGTGTTACAACACAGTTATTTTTCTACAATTTCATACTTTGGTTATTTCAACTCCAGGGTACTTCTATGCCTGGTTAAAGGATTTACACACCATATATACTCCATACATCACATAAACAATCATATCCCCTTAGTTAGGACCAATTTTCTTTTGTACTAAGGTCAAAATCCTTTCTGAAAGTACAGGATTTATAGTTTCCATAATCCACACGACCATATTTTTTTATGAAGAGCAGTAGTTGAATCTTAGCGGAGCTAGGTAGATCTATACTCTTGCGATCTAGGAAATTCCAGTGATGCTACCTTTATCTAACTTAATTGTGAACTTTCAGACTACCACTTTAGTTTAATGCCCTAGAACTACCTCACGGAGGATGATATGGAACAAAGACTTCAGTTTTGGTCTGAACCATTTCACAGGTCTCTATCCTTTCAATTAACTCCCTAACAAATGTTCCTCTGCTAGACTCTAATTAAAATATTCTTTATTAAATCGTCCATTAAACTTCTTCCCACAGATTGAACTTTCAGAATAAGTTAATACTAACCGTCGAACAGAACTTCAGTAGAGAATCTATCAAGAAATATAGACAAGTTGAATCTGTGTCTTTCGAATTCTGGTAGCGTATCTTGAAATAATATGGTCTGTAAAAACTTATTTGTAGTTGTTGTATTTTATCTTTTGTTAGTTACTTTAATCAGTATCTTAAAACGTAGGGGCGCTATGCGAGATGTTTTATGCAATATTTGGTGAGGCGAAGCTTCGAGACACGGGGCATAAGTCCCAAAGATCTAAGGAGCGCATATCTCATATATCTTCAATTTTATAATTTTAT
>JACEIK010004199.1:27055-38196 GCA_018107945.1 Datura stramonium | reverse complement strand
CCCTCGTAGTTCCAGTTAGTCGTACAACACCACCAGCTCCCTTCTTCCCGGGCTTGTGTGATAGAGGTTTATTCCTTTTGTTTGTACAGTATGGGTAGGTTGGGGCTTTGTCCCGACCATCTTATTACTCCTAGAGGCTTGCATATTATTTTGTAGTTAGATGATGTTGGACGTGTGGGGCCTTGTTTAGCATCTGATCTTATCTTTCAGTTATAACTAGATATCATGGTGACCTTGTCGGCCCGCATAAGACTCCCTATGATTGTTTGTCTCTGGTTAGCTGTTTATTTTTCATAGGGGATATAGGCCTTGTCGGCCGGGGGTTGTATTTACAGCCGCTATATAGCTGGTTGTTTTCTTTATTCCAGAATTAGAGTCATCCCTGCACTAGAAGTGCTTAGGCTCAGTCAGCTCAGCAGTTTAGGTTCTAGTAGGGCACCAGGTGCCAGTCATGCCTCCCAGGGTGGGGTGTGACATATATCTATCAGTTCAAGGTTACAACTTAGGAAAGATGACTATATAAATCTATACATATATNTTCAACATTAACGCCTGAAGGTCATTCTATTACAATCAAATCGCTCTCACCAACAACCCCACACATAGACTATTATTATTGCAATATCTCTTCTAGGAACTTTCACATTATGGGGATATCACCACCTCTTCTCTATTCCTTTCCTCCTTAGAATCTTATGATTTTGAAGATCCGGTAACAATTTATTCAAGATTGGATCCTACCCATCAAAAGTACATCAACTATACGCACGTATATATTTAGCTAATCAAAGTCTAACACAAAAGTGAGTAAACCATAGCCTACCTGGGCGCCAAGCTTCGTTAAGATGTTTCCATTTGCATGCTTGGACTGATTCCTGAGTTCTTGCGGAAAAATCCTAGCCATGGAGGATGGACCTTTACTTCATAGCTCCTCTTTTTGTTCCCAAAAGTCTATTTCCTGTTTTTGGGTGTTTCTATAAATCCCTTTTTGAGAGAATAGGTTTTTAAAATCCTAACTAGAACAGGATTGCAGAATTATGATCCACGTCACCTACTGCAGCGAGACCAACTAATTCATTGATTAAGACAATAAAAGTAGAGTGAAAAGAAGAGACGAGTTTGTAAAAATACCAACTCATCAAAAGGCGGTCCATTCATACATTTACACTTACCTCTTCACTCTTGGGTTTTTCATGACCATTGACCTAGTCATCCTCGAATTCTGCAAATGCTACAAGATTTGCCTAGCTCAAGTTGGCTCAGTATCATAGAGAGCAATCAACTATTTCTGGTATTTAGCTATTAAGGCTAGGTCAGCTTTTTTCCTCAACCACTAGATTCGACTTTACGCTTTGAGACTTTTCCAAGGTGGAGTCATCATCTTGACTCACCAAAGGGGAAGAGTCATTCTTTCCCATCTGAACAATAACCATGAATGAGGTTATATGGAAGGTTTCATAATTTTCATCACTTTAAGTTGGGCTATGTTTATATTGTTGACTCTTGGGTTTTCAACTCTAAGATTAATGCCTCTATTGTTATATCTCCTTCTAAAACTAAGTCTTCCACCTGTTCTACTCCTCCTCTGACTAATCAATCCATTAAAATTCTTGCTAAAATAATCACAATGGATGTCAAGTTTGTCTCTTTCAAGGATATCCTTGTTGCCACTTAGTTTCAGTTAAAAACAGTCAAGGATGCCATGAAAGAAACATGTACTGATTTTCATTGTATTCACATAAAACTGGTTCAAGTCATCAAAGAAGCTATAAAGGTGGCCACAAGAATTCAAGCTAGTACTGAGAAGTTTAGTGTCAATGTCTTTACCAAGTTTCATACTATGAAGGATGTTGTTGTCAAGACTCTAATCTATTTTCTTCGAGATTGATGTTTAACTGCTTTTGTTGAATGACTTTATTTAGTACTGTTCTAATTGGACCTAAGTTCAGTTGAATGTTTGATTACCTTTTGTTGAATATATCTGTGTTGCTTAAGTTACTTGTACTATCTATGATTGTTTTTACGTATCTCTATATTTTCCTTTTTGTCGATGCCAAAGGGGGAGAAATACAAACAAGAGGGGTATAGAAACATGGGGAGTACAAGCATATACTTGGAAACTATCAAGAAGTATCTCAGAACAAGGAAGTTGACTACTCTTATACTTTTAAAGTTGTGTTTATAAAACTGTGGGAGATTATTAGTGTTAAGATTTTAATGATAACCAATTTAGTGTGCATGAAAATCCAATTAAATAAGAACTATGAAAATTAAGGAATAAATCTAAGATCATTAACAGATGCCACAACATCAGTCCAAGATCATTAAGGCTGCAGTACTAAAGGAAAATCGCGACCGCTAAAGGAAACAAGTATCAAGAAGAATTAAGGAAGCAAGTACCAAAGGAGTTAATTGAGGCATCCAAGTGAATACATATCCTATAGGAAATCAATCCAGCAAGTTAAAAAAATTTGGCGAGAAAAAGAAGTAAAGGATTTTGCATGTATAAAGCAAGTTAAGGTTCTTATACAGTACAACGACGAGTCGGATGATGCATATAAGTTTTGTAATCTAAGTTTTGATGAAGTTCTAATACGATATGATTGTACTTTTCCTAGTTTTGTTGATGAAATTAACAATCAATTGAGTAAAAATACAAAAAAAAATTATACATTGGAATGAAATACTAACTAGAAGAAGGATATCTGGAGACTACCATTAACAATGATATGAGTGTTCAATTTATCCTCGATCTGAAAAAATTCAACCCGCAGTGTAAGTCAATATCCATTGTGTGTCATGTTAAGGAGAAGGCAATTTTTGATAATTGTGTGAATAAGAAATATATTGCTATAATATTAGATGAGATTATACATGATGTATATACAATTGAGATGCTCACTGCCGAGAATGGGGAGATATTCATCCCAAAGCTTGAAGGTAATAGTTCTAACCTTTTCTTCTAGTTTATTTTGTGATTTTGGGTAAAGTTTTTGGAAAAACATAGGAGAAATTATGAAGAATTATGAAGGCTTTAGGCCTAGGATTCTTAGAGTAAATTCTTGATTTAGGGATCGAATGACAATCAGTTTTAGCTGAAATTTGATGTGCGAGTTTAGATCATTATGAGTTAACATAATCTAAAAGAAAATTTCAGATTCGGCTCCAGATCTTGGTGTAACACCCCGGATAATTTAAGCGATAAATTCATACTTTTAAGGTAGGACTAACTGTACATCATAGGATAAGATGGAAGTATTATGAGTTATTTGAGTCACTTTATGATCATATCTAAGGTTGGATGTCCATCAAGTTGTAGAACAAAATTCGAAAAAAGTTGTCGCAAAATTTCCTTCTTGAGATTTGCTAAAATTTTGGTCAAATGTATTGAAGCTTTTCTCCAAATTTATAAGGATTTAGGAGGTGTAAAACCGACCAAATTAAAGGTCCATGAGTGCAGTTTCCATCGCATTAAACTGTTCGTCCATCCGACTTTGGAGTAGAGAGATATTCGCGTTTTCGTGAGATTGCGCAAGCAGACACGTCACAAGGGTCTAAGGAGGTGGAGGACTATTTAAGTCCCTTTGGTCGGTTGTTCTTAATCAAAATCCATTTCCAGAAATTCTCTTCTTGAGAAACCTATCTAAAACTCATCTTTAAGTGTTCTTAAGGTATGAATCCATGATTTAACATGATTTTGATGTCGAAAAGTTGGGAATCGCATATAGCTTGTGTTTTGGTGTCTGTTTTGGGATTTTGATGGCTGTTTCATGGTGAAGCTAGTGGTAAGACTTCTTACTTTAGTTTTATTTAGTAGTTAAGGTTGTTTATAGGTGTGTTAACGCCGTTAGATTGTTGTCTCGGAGTTTCTACTATCGAATTCGTATGAATCTTGTCGGATAAGCTTCATTTCTCTTGTTTTGTTGTTGAGTTGTGTTGTCTACATTTTGGCAGTAACTTGGGCTTCTATTAGGTGTTAAATTGAAGCTCATAAGGGTGGAGGTTTGGCTTAGCTTAGGTTCGCTGAAAAATTTCAAGGTATGTTAGGCTTGTCTCTCCCTTTGTCGGCATGAATTCCGTAGCCGTTGTCGTCGGTATTAACGTGTGTGTTGGCTGTTTTGTGAAGCTTTCTTTTATATTGTTATTTGAATCTGGTTCTGCTGTTTATATGATGACAAATGGGTGTGTGAAGTTCTGGTTTGGTTGGTGGTTCGAGCTTGAGTGCGGAGAATCATAATTATGGCAAATTATTAGGCTCGTGTCGAGAGGCCATGTGTGAGGCGTGTGGTTCTTGTAGAAATTTATGGGATGCTTGTGTAAATAATATTAGGTGATGATATTTATAAGTGAATGAGGGTTTGTTGTAGTTAGGATCATGACGATATTTTATTATATTAGAGTTGACAGTCATGTCGGTTGTGTCGATGGCACGTTGGCGGCCATGGTGACGCTTGGGTTGGCTTGGCCATTTCTATTGTTGTTAGTGGTGAGTATTGTGGATTTTTGTATTCTTGTAAAGCTTGGAGATAGACTAGTTAGGATGGTGATTCTTAGCTCGATTAGTGGCTCGTCGGTGGACGACTAGATGTGAAATAATAGTACTGTGTTGTGATAATGGGTTGGTGGGGTTCGAGAGTTAGTTATGGGCTGTTTAAGCATGTATTATTATTATTGTTGATTGTGAATGTTATAATGGTGTGTGCGTTGTGTTTGAGGCCTTATGGCTTGTGGATACCTGATGCACGAAAGTTGTTTCGACTAGGGATCGAGCCCGAAATGCCTTATGGCTTGTGGATACCCGATGCACGTGAGTTTTTCTGACCGAGAGGTTGAGCCCAAGGAGTTAAATGAACTACGGGGTTGAGAATGATGTCCTTTGTAGTATCGAGTTGAGACATGATTTGAGAGTGGTCCGAGATGTTTGAGCCTTCCTGGGATCGCAATTGGTTCTCTCGGATGGATTGAGCTCTGTTAACTGTGTGCAGACGAGAGAGGGTACGATAGTGCTTGTTTGATGATTTTGATTGAGTGGTGTTTACTTTTGATATGCTGGGCATTATATTGTGATTGCTATTCATGTTATCTATTATTTGATAGAAGTGGATGCTAGATATTGGCTGGTGTTAGCTGAGGCCATTGAGAGGTCTAAAGGTGATGACAGGTGAGTGAGGTCAACTATGTGCTGTGTCATGTTGTTTACTTATTGGACTTGCCGGGCTTATAAGGGCCAAACAAGTTTTGTTTGTGTGCTTTCTTGTACTCTCCAGGCTTATGGGGCCCAGGTAGGTTCTATATGTTTACTTAAGTTGAATTCTCCTTCTGTGGTATCTATTATATCTATTGATCTCTAATATGAGTCTTGCAGTTCTTTTTGCCTTTCATACTCGATACATTATTGTATTGACGCCCTAGTCGAGGTGCTGCATTCATGCCTGCAGGTGATGGTGGGCTGGTGGATCGAGTTTTTGGTTGCTGAGTGGAGTTCCAGCTGAGTCGGTGTGCTCTAAGTCTTTCGGAGTTGCTAGAGGTGGAGTTATGGGTAGTTCCGGGCCCTATCCGGGATAGTTCATTTCTATTATATTCTTAGAGGCTCGTAGAATTTTATTATGGGTCTAGTGACATTGTTGGAGGCAGGGTGGGCCTTGTTGTATAGTTGATTTTCCATTCGGTGGCCTTGACGACCTATTGAATATCTTTTTGGTTGGTCAGGTGAACCAACATCCGCTATAATCTATCGTATTACACTGATTCTATAGTTTTTGTGTTGTTGAACCTCGTAGGTTCTGGCCTTTCTTTTATGTGTGGACACCTCATATGCTCATTCAGGGATGGCACCAGGTGCCGGTCACGCCTCCCCCAGTTTGGGATGTGACACTGGGGGTGACTTTTTGACCTGATTTTTTCAGCCAAAAATAAATATAACAATATGGGTTTCATTGGATTCTTATTCCCATGATGATTATATATTTGAATAGATTTTTATCATTCAGAAGCATTACATAAGGGAAAATTCATAATTTGACGCTTGGGCTTCAATTTGAGGCAAGTAGAATTTTTTGATTCTTTGAGGTGTTAGTTTTAATATAATAAATTAATTTAAGGGTAATGAGTAGTAAGGAGATCCCATATAATGAGATGATGAGCTTTTATATGGGTACCGGTGTCGTAATATGAATAAATTTATATGAAATTGATATATGTATTGATGGTTGTGATGTGATGGATTTACTGAGATTTATCACTACGTGATACTTGATTGTGACTTTAGGATCTTATGGTAGGGTTGATTGATGAACTTGTTCTATATATTCATGCGTACATATTCATGTCACTCTTATTGTTGCATGATGATTATTGGCTAATAGTGTCCATTGGGTTATTTTGTGAAAATTCATACTCTCTTGATGTCGATGGGAAATGGTTTGGGCGTGTGTTATTATCGACAGGGACATGTTTCCAAGGAGTGTTATTGCTAATGGAAAATAATTTAGGAATGTGTTGTTGCTGATGAAAAATGATTCCGGCAAGTATGTGGACCTTGCGATTCCCCCATGAGTCCCAACTATCCAACAGAAGAAGCAGATATATACAGGTTCTTGGCCAGTGAGTTGTATTTGAATTACATCTCATCTTCATTGTATTTCATGTTGAGTTGAGCATTGAAGTGTTGAGATGGTTATGATTTGACTTGGTACATTTGAGGCATATTATGATATCATTAGTGGTGTAGCTGACTTCAGATTATACGTGTTTTATCTGATTCATTGTTTGATATTAAATCTATAAACTGTTGTTGTGATAAATCATTATTATTGTGTATTTATAACTGTTGAAAAAAGGAATTATTAGGATTTGTATCTCATCATCACTTCTAAAAAGAGTCAGTTATCAAAGCTTGTTGAGTACACGTGTTTTTTGTACTCACACTATACTTGCTACACCTCTTTATGTGCAGGGACTATACCAGGTACTAGTGGTACTTGAGTTATTACGTGGTTCAAGACTTTTACGTTTAGAGTTCAGGGTGAGTTTCTTTCTCTTTAGAAATCACTGAATTCTAGAGACTTCTTATTTTATTTTCTATCTTATTTTCTTCCAGACAGTTGTTTTTAGTTTTTAGTTTTTAGACTTATTTAGTACTCATAGATGCTCTTGTACCAGTATCACTAGGTCTTTGGATTCTTTTAATTTTTAACTCATTTATTCCATACTTATAGAAGTTAGTTGCTTCTTTTCTATTACTTCTGCATCCGCTGTAACGGACTAGGAAATATACAATTGAGTCCTCTGTGACTGTGTCATGAGTACTATAGTGGGTCCCCTATAGTAGAAATGTGACCATTGCAGCAGACGACGGGAACCAGTAAGTGGGTTTTAAGTGGGATTTCAGGGGGTTTATCCCATTATTTCAACCACAAACCGTGAGAACTCAGAGCAAATTCCCTAAGGGCGGAGTAGTTTTCCCTTGTCAAAGGTAAGAATCTTAGTCTATTCTCTTTACTTTGACACCCTAATCTTGTAGAATCGATAGAGGGTCAGTAATGATAAAAATTCTAGGTTGAAAAAATCTATAACTATGAGAGTAGGGGAAATTAGATAGGTGTTGAAGGTTGTTGATTCCTAGGTCTGTAAGCATGAAATCATTACTCTTTAGGGTGAATGTGATGGTGCTAGCTCATCATTGCTAAAATCGGAGAGCTAAAATTTTGTAGAAGTGGGAAATTTATTGTTAAAACTGCTTGAAAGAGGGTTTGGGGAATAGAAATCCCATGAACCGGGGTTGAATGATCATGAAGGGATTAGAGTAGGATGACTTACTCGCGGGTGTTGATTAAGACTGTGAAAAGGGGTAGAATGGGTGCAAAGTTGAATTTTCAAAATCATTATTTCCCCAAATAGTCTATTGAATTCTCCGTTAATCTTTTGTTCTAGAGTTTGAACATTCAGAAGCACTGTGGAAAGATAAAGCTCTAATGAAGTAACTTGTGATTCCCGTCTTTCAATTGAGGTAGGTTATACTTTAGAAGGCGTTAGACTTTGAATAATAGTATGTATTGTGTGGAATGACTATGTGTGAATTTTGTCTCGGACATTGCTTGTTGTCATAATTTTTAGTTGAATTCTAATATTGAATGATTTATCTATGGAATTAAATTTACATGATGTGGATGTTGAGAGGCTATTCTTGTTTGTCTATATTGTCTAAACTTGATCCCTGAATTGCGTAAATATTCGAGTTAAGGGAGGATGATGAGGCCTCTCAAGAGTCAAATAAACTGACTGAATGATAAAACATTGAGATGAGTGAAATAAATATAGATAACATGATTGTCCTAAGATGAGTGACTCGTGCCCAAGGGGAGCATCTGGGAAAGAAATGATGGTTGAGTGGCTCGTGTCTGAGGGGAGGATCTGGACGAGCTGATGAGTGGGAGTGGGTAGTACACCACAGTACATGGATTTCTAGAGTCCCCCGCAGGTCATGACTAGAAGGGAAGAAATAAGACCCTATGGTATATATGTACATCGATGTTCAATGTTGGAGTGTTCATGGTGATGTGACGGAGGCGTGTCCCCGACATATCACCATTCATTACATTGTCTATCTGAGTGTAACACAATAGATCAGTCTGAGAATGTGAAAACTCGAATGAGCTAATCTTATGTTCATATATTTTATGTATTTGAGTTGTTAAAGTGTTATAATGATCTAACTGTTTGTACGAAGTTAATTGAGGATTTATGATGAGTTGTGAAATCTATGGCGAATGGTTCATTGTATATTCCCTGTGGTTGTGATATGTAGAACTTTTAATGGAAATTATGATTAGCTTTGATGAGTATGATGAGTAGAATGTTGAAAAGAGTTAAGAGAATGATGGGTGTGCAACTAATTAAATTGAGCTACTGCTAAGGCAGTACCGCTGCAGTGAAACATATTCCACTGTTGTGAGACTGTGGCAGTGGTCAAGTGACCACTGCAATGAGGCCTAATCCAATGAGCAGGCCGACTAGCACCCTACACAGATTTAATTTTTGAATGAGTATTAATTACTAAAATTGTGTCCTGAGGTAATTTCATATTGTTGTTTTGCTTATAGATGTTATTATTTATGGTCGACAGATAATGCCTACCAGTCTATATTTTGTAATGATGCTTCTCCCACACTTCTTTTCTGAGAGAAGAATTCAATCCCGGAAGCTTATCTCACCGTCATCTCTAAAGTAGTAGGGGATTAATAGAAAGGTGAGTGGTTTAAGACGTGTTGTTTGTGTCATGCCACGAGTTTACACCCTGGACGAAATACGGTACTTGAAGTCACAAGTGACCCCAAGTCAACCCCTGGTCTATCATACACTGGCATTATGAGTAATATTAAAATACATATAGCAGAAGTTTAAAAAAAAATATAAACACTTGAACATGTTAGATCAAAGCTACATATTTAATAAAACCAATCTGAGTCTGAAAAACATATCTACATCTGAAAACCACTAAGACTGATGAGCTACTGGGACAAACCCCCAACTATCTCTAAACCAAATGAAAGAAATAAAACCATAATTCAGATAATAAATCTTCATCCTCGGAGAATGAGGATTCACAAATTCGCAAGCAGAGGTCTTCGAGGAGTGAACGGCTAATGAAGCTGGGACTGTGATCCTGTCGCTATATCATAAAGAAATACAACATGAAAGTATGCATTAGTACTTTGAATGTTCTGAGTAAATGAGCGATACATAACAGAATGAAATAAAAATAAGGAAATACTGAACTGAAAGACATGCAATAACCGACAAAATATACTGAACTGAAATAACTAAAATGCCAAGGTGTTCAAGAAGACCCTGTCTGATGGTCAAGCATGTTCTAAGTCTGGAATACTGATCTGAACTGAACTGGACTAAGACTGCTCTGAACTGACTAGTGGGAGAGTCTATAACCGACATATAACCACGTGAGTTAAAAAAGGAGCTCGATGTATACACCCCACCGGTAGCACCCAATATACCTTGCCAGGGTATAACGACATGAACTGGGTGATCACAAAGTCTGGGGCCAATCAGGCCAATAAGCACTGATACCTACACTAGCAACATAGTTTTGGGAATCGGGGTGCACTGGAACTATGGTTCGCTCGGTGCCAATTCCTACTCCTACTGGAAAACCTAAACTGAATACTAAGATGATAGCTCGAAACTGGGGTGCGAGACTAGCCAGGGATGTATAACTAAAATTACCCTGAGAGTCTTATCGCACCAGATTTTGAAACTGGGTTCTAGATTAGTCAGAGCTGCTCATCTAGAAAGATCGTAACCGTCTAAGAACAAACTAAAATTTAAACTAGGGTCCTAAGGCTCGTCAGAGCTATATATGGCTAAGGTGTCATGACCGCCTAGTGGACCACTAAACTGGATTCTGAATCTAATTTTGATAACTAGGAGGGGATACTAACACCTCAGGGGTTTCTGAAGTCAAATTGATCAGCTGACATTTCTGATTGACATTGAGTATTCTAGCATTTTTACTAAGCTAAGTTGGAATTACTCTAATGGAGATTCAATACTACTAGCAACATGGGATTTCCCAACAAGTTTGCATTTCAAGCTAAAATTGATATTCAAACACTAGAGCAGAATCGAGATTTTCTAAATCCATGAATAGGACTAGATTTTCATCTCACAATATTTTCATTGTTGGATTCAAAAACTGGGAAAAAATAATTGTAATTAACATAGAGCAATATTTCACACGAATTCAACGAGGTCTATCAAGGAATTTCTTAACATTCGAAAGGTCTGTAGGGCTAGAATTCACCTTTGGTGGGAATAATCATAAATAAATCATTAACTCATGGAAACAACAACTAAAATAATTATAAATATCATTCTATGTGGATTCAAGGAAAATTTCCATGGAATCTTTTCACATTTAAAAAACTCAGGGCCAAGATTTGTAAAGTAAACTAGAGAGATTTCGGGGGCACAAGGGAAGAACTATTCCCTTATTAAATTCCCACTTACCTGACTAAAAATTTCCCGGAGAAGGGAGGTTGAATCTGCTGCAATGGGTGTGATGCCCTAGTCTTTCCTGAGAATTCTTGATAGGAAACTACGACCGTTTTCTAAAAGTTTACGGG
>JACEIK010004198.1:120989-140528 GCA_018107945.1 Datura stramonium | reverse complement strand
CCCTAAGCTCATTATACTCTCTTGCTTACAGAGAAATGTAGGACCAGCGACAACCTACGATAGGCAGGAGGTTAGATGTAGCAGCAGGAGAGGGCACCAGCAGGGTGCCTCAGCCTCGGTAAGAATCGGCTTGATCTAAGGATGATACGGAGGCATCACCTCGACCTCCCCAGCAGTCTCCACCACGTCAAGAGCCGCTTGGGACGGCTGCTATGACGACACCACCTCCGGCAGTTGCTATACCCGTACCATCCGACCAGAAGGTCAAGAGCGTGGTGGTTATGCTAGAACAAATAATGGCTGCTAAGCGCCAGTTAGTACCACCTACAGTTGCAGAATCATTAGGAGGGCCGGGTAGTTCGAGGGTCTGAGAGTTCCTAGAACTAAGTCCCCCGCAATTCACAGGGACAGACCGGACTTCTTAGACCAGATGTAGAGGATATTCAGGGTGATGCCTGCTACACCCACAGAGTCAGTTGAGTTGGCGGTTTTCTGTCTACGGGACATCGCCATACTATGCTATGAGAGTTGGGAGAGGTCCCGAGGGAGAGATGTTTCCCCTCCAACCTAGCCCAGCTTCTTAGAGGATTTCTTGGATCATTACCTAACGCAGGAGATTCGACAGGCCCAGGTTGATCAGTTCCTACACTTGGAGCAGGGCTCGATGAGTGTTCGGGAATATGCCATGCGATTTGATTCCTTCGGTTGATATGCGCCAACCTTTGTGTACACAATGCCAGCCAGGGTACACCGCTTTATTATAGGGTTAAACCTAGAATATGTTGAGATCTGTATCATAGCTACACTACGAGAGGATATGGATATCGCCCGTGTGCAGGCTTTTGCTCAGAATATTGAGGGTATCCGAAAGCGGCAACGGGAGATTAGGAGGACAAGTCAGGAGCAGTGCCACAGGGACAGGCCGAGTAAATTACAGGAGGAGTCCCGGGGAGGACCTAGGCCACGGTTATTAGATAGGCCGCCTAAACCCCTGCCTCCACCACAGCGGCAAAGGAGCAGGTCTAGTCGCCGAGGGTAGCCAGAGTTCGGCGAAGGTTCGAAAGCAGTAGGTTCACAGCAGCATAGTGGGTTTACAATACCACTTTTTCCTATTTGCAGTCGACGCCACTATGGAGCATGCAGGTATGGCTCCACAGCATGCTACATTTGTGGACAGGAGGGTCATCAGATGAGGAATTCTCCAGCTAGGGGTCAGGGTTACCGGGATCGACAGGATAGGTCCTCAGTAGGATCACGAGCTCCAGCATCCCCGGCAGGGCATAGGCCCTCAGTTTCAGTAGGCAGAGGCCTAGGAAGATTAGAGGCCTCCAGTTCAGGTGCCGGCCCAGAAAGTACTTATGCACTACCGGGGTGACAAGAGTCAGAGTCATCACCAGCTTTTGTGACAAGTATGCTGAACATTTGCTCTAATCTTGCTTATGTGTTGATAGATCTGGGATCCACCTTGTCCTATGTTACACCGTTAGTGGCTCGGATGTTTAGCATTATGCCGAAATTACTTCGGCGACCTTTCTAAGTGTCTACACCCGTTGGTGACTCTTTTATAGCCAGAAGGGTCTATCGGGGGTGTACAGTAGAGGTTGCCAGTCGTCAGACTGCCGCAGACTTGATACAACTTGAAATGGGTGATGTTGATGCTATTATTGGTATGGATTGGCTAGCTCCATGCTATGCCAATGTTGAATGTTTGACCATGATTGTCCGATTCCACTTTTCAGGGGAGGCAGTACGGGAGTGTAAAGGTAGTACAGGCACGCCAAAAGATAGGTTTATTTCCTATCTTCGGGCGAGAAAATTAATAGCAAAAGGGTGCATTTATCATATTGTCAGAGTTCAGGATGTTCGGGCAGAGCCTCCAACCCTTCAGTCTATCCCAGTGGTTAATGAATTTCCCGACGTATTTGTAGATGAGCTTCCTGGTATTCCCCCAGAAAGGAAAATTATTCGCAATCAATCTATTACTAGGCACTCAACCTATATCTATTCCTCCATGTCGGATGGCTCCTGCTGAACTCAGAGAACTAAAGGAACAATTAAAGGATTTTCTAGACAACGACTTTATCAGGCCGAGTACCTCACCATGGGGTGCGCCAGTTCTGTTCGTGAGGAAGAAGGACGACTCCCTCCATATGTGTATAGATTATCGGCAACTGAATAAAGTCACTATCAAGAATAAGTACCTGCTTCCCAGAATAGACGACCTATTTGATCAGCTACAGGGGGCGAGGTATTTTTCAAACATTGACTTAAGGTCAGGATATCATCATGTCCGGGTTCGTGAAAGAGATATTTCAGAGACTACCTTCAGGACCAGATATGGCCACTTTGAATTTCTAGTCATGTCCTTCAGACTAACAAATACCCCAGACGTGTTCATGGACCTGATGAACAACGTTTTCAGACCATACCTGGGCTTGTTCGTGATAGTATTTATCAATGATATTCTAGTGTATTCCCGCTTAGAGGCAGAACACCAAGATCATCTACGGACAGTGCTCCAGATTCTCAGAGATCGCCATCTATATGAAAATTTTTCCAAATGTAAATTTTGGCTGAATTCAGTAGCCTTCTTGGGCCATATTGTGTCAGATGCTGGTATACAGGTAGATACGCAGAAGATAGAAGCAGTGAAAACATGGCCTAGACCTACCACTCCGACCGAAGTACATAGTTTCCAGGGGTTAGCCGGGTATTACAGAAGGTTCGTGGAAGGATTTTCCACTTTAGCAGCACCTTTAACCAAATTGACGCAAAAGGCAGCAAAATTCCATTGGACTGAGGCATGTGAGTAGAGCTTTCAGGAAATGAAAGACAAATTGACATCCGCACCGATGCTAGCATTACAAGAAGGAACAGAGGGTTATGCAGTCTATTGTGATGCTTCAGGTGTTGGGTTAGGATGTGTTTTTATGCAACATGGTAAGGTAATTGCCTATGCTTCCAGCCAGCTGAGGAAGCATGAGAAGAACTACCCTACCCATTACCTGGAGTTAGCCGCGGTAATTCATGCCTTGAAAATATGGAGACATTACCTGTATGGCGTCCACATAGATATTTTCAGTGATCACAAAAGCCTGCAGTATATTTTCACCTAGAAAGGGATGAATCTGCGGCAGCACCACCGGTTGGAGCTGTTAAAGGATTATGTTGTGAATATTTTATATCACCCAGGAAGGGCCAATGCTGTAGCGCATGCCCTTAGCCACAAATCCATGGGAAGCCTGGCATATTTACAGCCCGAGTAGCAGGAATTGGCCCGAGAAATGCATCAGCTAGCCAGTTTAGCCGTTCGTATAGTGGAATCAGGAGACAATGGAGCGGTAATCCAGAATACGGCAGTGTCATCATTGGTTGTGGAAGTTAAAGAACGGTAGTATGATGATCCTAGCCTGGTTCATCTCAAAAATAGGGTCAAGCGAGGGGAAGTGACAGATTTCCAGGTAACCGAGGACGGAGTTTTGATATATAGGGATCGCCTCTGTGTTCCAGACGTGGCAGGGCTTCACCAGCAAATTATGGGCGATGTACACTATGCCCGTTACTCTCTCCATCCAGGTTCGACAAAGATGTACCATGACGTAAATGAGATTTACTGGTGGTCGGGAATGAAAAAGGGGATAGCAGAATTCGTAGCTCAATGTCCCAATTGCCAACAGGTGAAAGCTAAACATCAGAAACCAGGCGGACTGACACAGGAGATAGCGGTGCCTTTATGGAAATGGGAGGCAGTTAATATGGATTTCGTAGTTGGGTTACCTCGTACCAGGTGTAAATATGATTCTATCAGGGTAATTGTTGACAGGTTGACAAAATCAGCTCACCTTTTGCCAGTAAGGGCTACCTTTTTAGCCGAAGACTATGCTGAGTTGTATATTAAAGAAATAGTCCGACTGCATGGTTTTCCGCTATCAATTATCTTTGACAGAGGAGCACAATTTACAGCTATGTTTTTTCAATATTTTCATAGGGGCCTGGGGATGCAGGTGAACCTGAGCATAGCCTTCCATCCTCAAACAGATGGGCAGGCAGAACGTGCCATCCAGACGCTCGAGGATATGTTACAAGCATGTGTGTTAGATTTTGGAGGAAGCTGGGATGAACATCTACCGCTTATTGAGCTTTCCTACAATAACAATTATCATTTAGCAATTCAGATGGCGCCTTATGAAGCGTTTTATGGGGGAAGTGTAGATCTCCATCTTTTTGGTTTGAGGTAGGACAATCAACATTGATTGGGTCAGACATTATTCGTCAGTCAAAAGAGAAAGTAAAGCTTATCAGGGAACTTCTGCTGACTGCTCAGAGCCGCAAGAAATCTTATGATGATATGCAGTGAAGGAACCTAGAGTTTAATAAGGGTGACTGGGTATTTCTGAAGGTTTCACCGATGAAGGGTGTGATGAGATTTTGTAAGAAAGGCAAGCTCAGCCCAAGATTTATTGGGCCTTATCAGATTCCCCGAAGGATAGGCCAGGTGGCTTATGAATTGGATTTACCTCCAGAATTAGAATCCGTTCACCCAGTTTTTCACGTATCAATGCTGAGGAACTGTATAGGAGATCCCTCCAGGATTATTCCAGTCAAAGATGTCCACGGGACTGAGGAGTTATCTTATGAAGAAGCTCCAGTAGCCATACTAGACCAGCATATCCGTAGACCGAGAACTAAAGATGTTGCTTCTGTTAAAGTGTTATAGCAAAATAAGAACCGAGAGGAGATGACCTGGGAAGCAGAAGATGATATGAAAACCAGATATCCTCAGTTATTTCAGACTTAGTCAGATTGTGCAGCTAAAGGTATGTTGTTGTTGTTGTTGTTTCATAAGTTGCATTATATACATGTATATGTGGAGTAGTTGACTTCAGTCTATTGTGAAATGAATGCCATAGTATTGTGTGAAGTACTTGTATTGGAATTTTCTGTGTTTCAGGGTTTTTGGATAGTCCATATTATAGGGGAGACTCTGCCGAAATTTTTCCAAAATAAGTAATTGCAAGATTAATGTTCTTGCAAGCAGAAGTTAACATTCGAGGACGAATGTTCTTAAGGGGGGAAGGATGTTACACCCTGTAAGTTTCTAGTGTTTAATCGGCCTATTCGCATGTTGGTTGAGAGTTTTAGAATTCCATACGTACGAGGAAAGGGCCCAGGGAAAGGCCGAATGAGTGCAAAGTTGGGATTTCGCGAGAGGAGGCCGAACCAAGCTACCCAGAGGGGCAAAGTGGAATATAGCAAAATTAGCGCGTTAGCCAATGTGGCACGGAGCAGAATCAGCGTGTTGAGCAACGTGCCATGTTGCCTTGTCTGATGCTCAATTATATAAGGGTCTCACACTTAGAAGTTAAGATATAAATAAAAAACCACGACCAGCAGAGGTTGGGGACGAAGGAAAACATATAATTTTCATCCAATTACGCTCCTAAACGCCGTCCAAATACAACTTAACTTTAGATATCGAAGTATAAGGCTGCAGGGAGCATTTCTACGGAGTTAGTTTCATGAAATTCGCCTAGCAAATCGTCGTCCCGCCGAGCCAAAGTTGTTGGAATTGCTCCAAACTAGTGTCAATATGATCCCAGGCTTAAAGTAAGCATTTCTCCCTTCTACATTTTTGAGAAATAATGAGGTTTCGATTGTATGCCGTAAAGTTGGAATATAATTCATATTTTTATATAATGTCTTCCTTCTTGCCGAATTTAGTGACAAAACTAGTCCTATATTTCCAGTAACACAATTTTAGTTGGGAAGAGCTATTGAATACTAATTGGAACCTATCAGTTAATCAGAAACCGGCAGTCGAGGTATGTTAAAGTATTTTATTTTGACAAGTTAGCTTCTTCAGTATAGTAAGCCAGTATGAACCCTAGTAAAGCATGTCAGGAGTATGTTATCATGTTTAGTTGTTGTTGTCAGTTGAGACTTGTAATTGTATTGTTTTGGGTTGGATTATACCTGTATTGATTCCGTGACCGCCCTAGGGTTACTAGTTGTGTCGACTCGCCCCCAGGGGTGAGGATACGTCGCTCTACGGAGCAGCATGCCGTCTGCAAGGGATGAAGATGGGGATCCAGATCCTCTTATTTGCCGTGGTTGGCCTCATACACACCCCTGCCGAGTGCTTACCCCCGGGGTGTAGATATCAGGAGTCCTCCGGACACAGACACAGCTATAGTCAGGGGTCGAGCGGGCCCAGCTGCAGACCCGTGGGACCGACAGGACGCTTATAGCTGGTAGTTGATTCAGTATGACCTAGATAGGGGTATATAGATTTAGGTGTACTCACTAGGGATAATGGGGCGCAAGGTGGGTTATTCTGTGCTGATTGTGTCTTCGTCCTTATGGGAGCCAGGTAAGGTTTATTCTTACTTCAGTTACTGATAGATAGACTGTAGCACACCTCATTTGTCAGGTATGACCCCTACCCTCCTTATTACAGTTATGTTTAGTCTTGATTTCTCTAACTCAATCAGCTTCAGTTTGTTTTCTTACATCAGTTATTGTCAGTTCTATTTCTTACTTTAAGTTATTTGAAGTTACTGCTTTACATACTGAGTACCTGTGGTACTGACTCCCTCTTTTAGGGAGCTGCATTACTTGCCTGCAGGTACACATAGACGAGGAGAAGGTCCCTCGTAGTTTCAGTCAGCCGTGCAGAGCCATCAGCTCCTTTCTTCCGGAGCTTGTGTGATAGAGGTCTATTTCTTTTGCTTGTACAGTATGGGTAGGTCGGGGCCCTATCTCGACCATCTTATTACTCCTAGAGGCTTGTAGATTGTGTTACTTCCCTATGGTTAGATGATATCGCTCGTGTGGTGTCTGTATGTGTTTAGATTATGTGTGTATGCCGTGTGGGTCCCTATTTATTTAGCTGTTGAATGATGGCCTTGTCGGTCATAGCTTTGTTTAGTATCTGATTTCGCTTTCCAGTTATGACTAGATATCATGGTGGCCTTGTCGACCCGCATAGGACTCCCTATGTTTGTTTGTCTCTGGTTAGTTGTTTATTTTCACAGGTGGCTATAGGCCTTGTCGGTCGTGGGTTGTGTTTACAGCTGCCATATAGCCCGATTTTTTCTTTATTCCAGAGTTAGAGTCAGCCCTGCACCAGAGGTTCTTAGGCCTAATCAGCTCTGTAGTTCAGGTCCTAGTAGGACACCAGGTGCCAGTCATGCCTCCCAAGGTAGGGCGTGACATACATATATGATGCCCTATCATGAAAGTTTATGAAAAATTGAGATTATGACCTACGCTTCTAAGTATGATGAGATGTTTATGATGCAAGTATGACTTCGAATTACCCATGTCTATATCCATGTTTTGACTATCAAAGTCTATTTCAAGCATGATTAAGTTTTGGACAAATCCACATGATCTAAGTACATTTTCATGATTTAGATAAATTTTATGATATTAGTTACCACATGGTTTTCAAGTCTAAGATCCCACTTTCAGCTTGTGGTATGTTTTGAGCTAAGGCTCCTCATATTCAGATTTTAAACTATGTGTGTAATTTCATAATCAACTTCATTAAAAAATGATGGGGAGCATATGTATGTATTTGGGAGTAGTGTGTAGCACCGATAGTTTAAAGGTCATACTAGGATAGTGATAGCTCATAAGAAAATAGTAAGGTCGCAGGTGACCAACCATTTAGTTCCTTCACTTAGAATGGTTGTAGGGCTGCTACTAATCCGACATTACTAGCTAAGCAGTCAGCCCAAACTTCCCACGCCAGCTCACTATAACCCTTAGCCTGAAGGTAATGTTGTGATACTATGGTTCTAGTCCCTTGGAAACTAACTTGGTCTATCCATAATTCAAATGGCTCCTCTGGGCGATTCATAGCCTCGTAGGCAGGTGTATCTGGACCTAGCCCATCACGACAATATACACCTGGCATCTCTAAGAGTAGCCTGGGGTATTTTCCCCACATCTAACTACTAATAACGCACCCTCATTAGGGTATCATCTAGTCCATCAGAGTTGTAACAACTTGGGTGGTTCCCTGAGCGACCTGTATGACAAGTAGTGAATCAACCGAAATTAACGGTCATTGATAGTAGCCACTCATATAGCGGGTTGTCGCTCAGTTCACTAGGAAACCCTGGTGCCACTGACTCGAAGGTAAGATCATCCTAACAAGATTCTAACCCTGGAAGCATCAAGATACGCCAACGACCTCTAGGCTAGATTTACTGAAAATATAGGCATCAAACAAAACGTTATATCACCTGGCTATGGCCTTATGCGGTCCGACATACCAATTCAGGCCCAACAGCTAACCATAGACTTCTAACGCCTTGGAACGACAACAGAACATTAGAGAATCTCGAAATGGTAAGTAGGTGACTAGGAAACTCTCTATGGCGCACCCAGCGTTAGTCACAATTAGCATACTCCTTTCCAGATGAAGGATACTATGGTATACCCTCAACACATCTTATAGCAGCTAACCACAACATTCATAATCATTATCTACTTGCAGTATCTAATCACAACATATAATATCATTATCTACTCTCGAAGACATAGGTCGTATCACTATACAATGAGAATAACTTGCCAAAGAGATAAGCCTTAACATACCTCGAATGCCGACTTTCGTTCAACCAAACAATTTCCAACCTAAAGCCAGTAAGTCCACTCAATTGAGGCCTTTACGCTGAGAGAATAAAGCTATTTAAATAGTAGGAATCAAAAAACAATAATATCTTTAAAAGAACATTGCCTATAGTTCAACTTTGTTTAATTCGGCCAAAAACTCATAAATTCTCGAGAATCTAGAAGGTAGAAATTCTTATCTATCACTTGTAGCCACTTAGGACTTGATTAGAAGTGATTTTGACAACTCTTACTCGGCAGGGTTCTAGTTCTCCGAGTGAATTTTAAAGAATTAACTCTGTAGGGATGTTCTTCGTAGGCTGGAACTATTATCCAAGACAAATTTGCATTTTGACGGAGTTTAACAGCGTAAATCAGTGGAAAACAGAAGAAATCACTGCTCACTCTCTTATCTCTGTTGAAGAGAAATATTTAAAATAAACCCTCTTCATACTCAACACAAATACATATATAGAGGCGGTAAGGGAGGGTCCACGATGTGCCTTCCATCCCAGCATAGGGACGGGCACGATGCGCCTCCCAACGGGCCAAGGGAGGTGCGCGACGTGGCTCTCCTTGCTCCATGGGGGTAGCACGACGTGGAAAGGAACCTGGTGCGCCCCGCCCCCGGCCCTGACCTCCTGCTCGCTCGATATCGTACTCGTGCATTCATTGCCTGAGCCTTTTTTCTTATGCTTCATACTCGAATACTCTCAACATACACACGCACGCATCGGTTAAATAATATGAACTTACGGGATGTAACATCAACCCCCCTTAGGAATATTCGTCCTCGAATGTAATTTAACTTTAGGGGGGGTTCTGTTCTTTAAACCTCATAAGAAAATTTGGGTAGAGTCTTCTCTATAATATGAACTATCCGAAAACCTTAAACCTAGGAAAGTCCTATTGAGGCATCCTACGGGATGCTACTTGAAACTGAAACATAGTTCCACCACATGTATGTAAGAAAACTAATAATAAAGGCAAAAAGGAAACTATCTAACACCTGAAACTATCTGAGTTTATAGACTATCGGTGTAGAGCCTGGAACAACTGAGGTATCAAGACTTAACATCACCCTTAGCTTCTCAGTTCATCTTTTCTAAAATCTCATTCCTCTATAAGACTTTAGTGGATCACATCTTTGATTCTCAAGGTAGCCCTTACGGACCCAGCGATCTAGTGTAACTGTTGGAACCTCCGTGTGGGACAAATCTTCTGTAACCTAAGAATCCTCGACTGGGTCAATTATGGGAAAAGGTCTCCTATTTACTTGTGTAACATTGATGAACAGATCCTAGCCCCGAAGGAAACTCTATCTCATAGGCAACTTGGCCGATCTTATGGAAGATCTAGTGAGGCCCGGTGAATCTATAGCTAGGCTTTCCGTTCTTATCGAGACTCATAACTCCCTTCTTTTGAAAATTTTTAAAGAATACCCTATCGTTGCATCAATTTCCAATTCCCTACACTTTTCGTTGGAATAGGATTTCTGGCCATTCTGGGTTGTCAGTATATGCTCGCTAATGTGTTTAACTTTCTTCCTCTAATTGATGTAGTATGCCCGGTGAGTTGTGCCCTTATGTTAGAACTCATAGACACTGGGGCATCATGTAGCCAGCCGATTACTTTAGTACTTAACTCAGCATAATCTTTCTAATTCTGTCTGTCATGATATAAGTTTATCTCATTAACCTGTCAATAATGACTCAAATTGGGTAAATTTACACCTAATACGAGGTAACCCTATAGCTATATTCATGCTGACTACTTCCCACATCCATGTAGGCATGACTATCTCCTGAATTAGCCTGCCCAGTTTCTAATGTCCAGCCTCTCCTTGTTGGCCATTGGAGCTCTCTGCCACAGCTTGATGATATCTTTCTTCTTTCTATGCCACCAGTAGATCTCTTTTATAACCTGATGCATTTTTTGTCAAACCCGGGTGGAAGGAATAACGAACATGGTGTATCTTGCTGCAGTCTAGTGACGAAGCCCTACCATATTTAAAATGTAGAGTCGACCACTGGGTCTCAAGACTCTTGTCTCCTACTATCTTAAAGATTGACGACTCCCTGCTGGGCCTTGTCTCTAGGCAGTACTAGGGTAGGATCTCCATATCGTCACTCCTTTCACCTCTACAACTAGTGGCGATACTGCAAATTTCTATGTTACAATCTCACTATACTTTAAATATTAATCTAATGCTCATTTCTTGACATTTAGTGGAAAGTCCAAGCTTTATAATCCTACTACAGCCTGGAGATAGTGCAACTCTCTACCAAAGCTCGATGATCATGTCCTTCCCTTACCTCTATAGGCCGAAAATGGGGGTTCGTGCCCCATGTACTATACTGGAAAAGACGGCATTGGCCAAGTCTACCAATCTATAGTCCTTACCCACACTCGGGCCGGTTCCCCTCATATAATCTCTCTATCCTTCGACATAACAAACTAGGACATAGTCAGTATTCTTCAAGCATCCCCTACCGCCATCCAAACATCCCGGTGGGGTTAGTCTATTTCTAACTTAAACTTTTCTATTGCTGGGAATCTACTGCTTATGGATGCTCACCTGCACTTAGGTGCTGCTAGCAATCTTCCCTACCTTCCTGATTTACTGCCATGAGGGTATAGGTGACTTATTTAGGAACAGGTTTCTTAACCACTTTCTAACACTTCCCAGGAATCAACAGATCTAGCCTTCTTTTACTATTTACTCTAGGCAACATCGCGTCAATCCTTATGCTCTTTGTTATACTGAGAAAAGACTGGGAGGAAGGAAATAACCCTATCATTCTATAAAGGGCTAAGGTGCAGAACTCAACAAACTCTAAAAGCTAAAGGTATAAACCTCACAATCACACAGTCCTTCACAAATTTCAGGTAACCCAGCATTAACTATCGTCCCTGTCTAATTCTAAATGTCTACTAAGTAAGACAACTCATATAACCTCACTCCTAACCTCATGTTCCGAGGGTGTAGAGAGAATTGGGAATGGTGCTGGCATGTGTATTACCTTATAAGGTTTCTGCTGCCCCGAGAGGATGCTAGGGAGAATAAAAGACACCCTCTTTTTCCCTCAGACTGGAGTGTCCCGCAACTGTGCCGCTGGTACCCTCTCCTGTTGTTGTAGCTAATTTGCGTCTGGCTGTAGTCTATCTCATATCAAACATTATTCTAGAAAAACATAATAATTAATGCTTAGGGACTCAACCCAATACAACTCAGTTCTATAGCACAATCTGAGAAGGAGGGGTAACCATACTATTATGCCTCATAGCCTCCTGCTTATAGAAATGGTGCACAACACATTTATAAACAAGACTTTACTAGACACAGCTTGCAGACTCCCTAGGATACGGCGTTGCTTTGATACCAAGTTTGTCATGCCCCACCTTGGGAGGCATGACTGGCACCTAGTGCCACACTGGGACTTGGGCTGACCTGGTTGTACATATACACCTCTGATGATTGCCAGCAACTCACAATCAATAAAATAAACAACTATATCTCGATTGTAAAACAACCTCGACCGATAAGTCAACATAGCCAACTTGTAAAAGAAAACAGCTAACCCAGCAATATAATAGTATAGGGATCTTGTGCGTGCCAACAAGACCACAATGTTGGCTAGTCATAACCGAAAGAAAGACAAATAGTCATATAGCAACTACAACGGAAAAGGCTGCTAACTAAATACTACACTAGGCCCCACACGACCAACATATAAAACACAACAAATATAGGCCCCACACGGCCAATACGAGTAGCTAATTGAAGAATGTAGTCTGCAAGTATCTAAGAGTAAAAATATTCATCGTGATAGGGCCCCAGCCTACCCAAATACTATACAATAAGAGACGGGTAAACCTCAATAACTTGGCAACTTCGAATGAAAGGTGCTGGCCAACCTGTTGACTCTAAATAGCTGCTAAGAGATCCCATAACCTGTCTGTCTAAACCTACAGGCAAGTATGCAGCGCCCCCATAGTTGGGCATTAGTACAATATGTATCAAATATAAAAGGAAGTAATAAAAGTTGATAAGGAACTGAAAGTAATCAACGACAGGGGCAGAAGTTAACCTGTAACATTTTTTTATCCATAACCTACATCTAATACACCACTACACGAATAAGAGATGAAACTGCATGACTATACATTCATAATCTATATCTAGCTAGCAAGTATACAAATAAAAGCCTAACTTGGCCCCCGTAAACCTGGAAGGTATAATCAACATAGAGATAACCTACCTGGGCCCCCATAAGTCCTGGTGGGAACCAATCAGTCTATATACCCCTATTAGTACCCCTGAGGCTCTTCAAGTAACTGTATCTAAACATACTTGGTTTCTGAAGACTATATCAGAACCTTTTGGGCTCTTGTAACTGAGTTCGAGCCTTTTTACCCCTGTGATTGTACCCCAAGCACACGAGGCTCTATGAAGCGTTTGTAATTTTGTTGCGATGTAGAAGAAGTCCATAAGTGAATAGACTTAAATATGGCCCCGTAGGCTCTACTTTAGTCTTTACAGACAATATATGGCCCAGTAGGCAATTCAGTAGCTTTGTAAGCAATAAAGCATCATAGATCCGTAAGCAATCTATTGCTCTGAAAGCATTAGCAGCATCCTAGCTACATAAGTAGTTTATAGCTCCGAAAGCAGATCGTACAATTAGTAGCCTCTTAGCTATTCAAGGCAAGAGGCAGTGCGAAACACGATCTACCCCAACTAGGGACACTATGTTACAATCTACAAACCTAGTCATTCAAAAGGCGTATCTGGCCCCTTAGGCCTAATTGCGACCGCTACTCTTACTAATCCCTCGATTGGTTTATATAGCTGCCAATAGGCATAGTCTGTGTGTTCCTACACCTGACCAAAGGGTAAAGGCAGTGATCAAACCCTCCATTGACTTAGATGAAAAAGGACAAGGTCCTGGTGACCTAAGTGATAGTCTAAAGGTAATACTAGGATAGTGATAGGTCATAAGCGAATAGTAAGGTCGCAGACAACCAACCATTTAGTTCCTTCGCTTAGAACGGCTGTAGGGCTACTACTAATGGGACATACTCCTAAGCAGTCAACCCTCACTTCCTATAGACAGCTCAGTATAACCCATAACTTGAAGGTAACGCTGTGATAGTATGGTTCTAGTCCGTTAGAAACTAAGTTGGTCTGTCTAGAATTCAGATGGCTTCTCTGGGCGATTAATAGCCTTGTAGGCAGGTGTATCTAGCCCTAGCCCTTCACGACAATTATATCTGGCATTTGTAAGAGTAGCCTGGGGCATTGGCCGCTTATCTAACTGCTAATAACATCCCCTCCTTAGGGTATGAACTAGTCCATCAGGCTTTCAACAACTGGAGTGGTGCCCTGAGCGACCTGCATGACAAGCATTGAGTCAGTTGA
The DNA here is from genome assembly GCA_018107945.1 of Datura stramonium. Classification (NCBI taxonomy): domain Eukaryota; kingdom Viridiplantae; phylum Streptophyta; class Magnoliopsida; order Solanales; family Solanaceae; genus Datura; species Datura stramonium. Next base: position 126,484 of record JACEIK010004198.1, on the reverse strand, counting down.
AACTAACGGTCACTAACAGTAGCCACTCATATGGTGGGCTATCACTCACTTCACTAGGCAATCCTGGTACCACTGACTCGAAGGTAAGATCACCCTAAAAAGATTCTGGCCCTGGAGTTGTCAAGGTACGCCAACGGCCTCTAGGCGAGCTTTATTGACCATATAGGTGTCAAACTGAAAGTAATATCGACCGCCTACGCCCTAATGCTGTTCAACATACCAATTGAGACCCAACAACTAACTGTAGACTTATAAGGCCTTGGCATGACACCAGAACATTAGAAAACCTCTAAATTGTAAGTAGTTGAACGGGAAGCTCTCTATGGCGCACTCAGCGTTAGTCACACTTAACATACTCCTTTCCTATTGAGGGATACTATAGTATACTCTCAACACGTCTTATACAGCTAACCACAATATTCATGATCATTATCTACTTGCAGCGGCTAATCATAACATATAATATCATTATCTACTCTCGAAGGCATAGGTTGTATCACTATACGATGAGAATAACCTGCCAAAAGATAAGACTTAGCATACCTTGAATGTTGAATTACGTTCGCCAAATAGTTTTGAACCTGAAGCCAGTAATTCCACAAAATTGTAGCCTTTACACTGAGAGAATAGGCTATTTCAATTGTAGGAATTGGCAAACAACAATATCTTTCAAAGAACATTGACTACAATTCATCTTCATTTAATTCGGCTGAAAACTCAAAATTTCCCGAGAGTCTAGAAGGTAGAAATGCTTACCTATCACTTGCAGCCACTTAGGACTTGATTAGAAGTGATTTCGATAACTCTTACTCAACAGGGTTCCGGTACTCCGAGCGAATTTTCAAGAATTAACTCCGCATGCGTTATACCCAGAGAACTCAAAGATCGAACCCAGGAGTTAAAATGGGGAAAAAACTGAAAATTTCAATTGCAGGCACAAAATGAGTCATTGGATGACTCGTGAGACCAGCCCACAAGTTTTCAGGTGGCTTGTGGGGAAGGCTAGGGAAGAATAGGAAGTCGGAGGATAAGGAGTCCTCACGGGCTTGGGAATGACTTGTGGTCAGACACTATGAGTCGTTAGGTCGACCGTGGGGAGGAGGTGTATGAAAAATAGAAGAGGTGAAATAGTAAACTTAACAGAAGGAGGCCATGACTCGTCATGTCAGGCAACGAGTCATGATGTGTGTCGTTGGATAGTATACCAGGAAAGTGATATAATAAAGGCAGTGTACTTGACGATTAGTGACCACGAGTCATGTTCACCCCCAACAAACCGTTAAGTGATCCGTTCGAGCCAAGGAGTTTTAACTAACAGTGTACCTGACGAGCGACATAACGAGTCGTTTGGTCTAGTGACGATCCGTCAGGTCGTCTGTAATGACCACCTGGAAGTTGTTTTCTATGAAATAGTAAGGGCCTTTTCGTAATTTCCTAAGATCCTAAGGCATATACTATGACATTTTGGGTTATGGATAGGGAAATTTAAAGGGGTTAAGTTCAGTTTTCTCTTCATTCATGCATGCAAGAATAGTGAGAGGTAATCAATGGAGATTCTAGGCTCTTCTCTTAAATTCTTCCAATTTCATTCTTGGGTAATCAAGGGAAGTTAAGAATCAAATATTTCAGGTATGTAAGGTCATCAATGGGTGAATTCTTCAACACCCATGCTCCTACTCTATGATTTTAGTTAAAATTTATCAAAAACTCATGGGGTTTTGTATTTAATTTTTATAAAATCTAATGATTTAATTATGGGTTTTGTGATTTTTAAATCTTATTATAACCTACGGATTTTGATCATCTTTTGAGATTTAAATTTATTATAATATTGTTGATTTTGATTTCTAAGCAATTAGGCTTAATTATGCATTCCCCATGATGAATTGATTTATGAACTATTTTCCCATTGATGTTCTTTACAAGACCAGCATGAATTATGTTTTAAATTATGAACTTATTATGTCATCCATTATGATTTTATGAAATTCAAGCAATATGCATGATCTACAAGTATGTATGAATCTTATTAATCGTAAATTATGTTTTTGGCCGACTCACGGGCCTCATGTCATGGCTAGATCACCTATGTTCAAGCATGTTTATGGTTATCATGATTTAACTAGCCCATGAACTCATGTATGTATTATTATGAGCACTATATATGTTTTGGGAGTAATATCGAACACCGAGTAGGTTCGAGGCTCAGGTTAAGCCCCGGATCTCATGAACTACGTGCCACCGTAGGTATGTTTGGACCCCTTTCATGTTAGTCCCTAGCCCAAATGGCCCTTTTCATGGTGATACCACACATTAATGGTTCTATCCTTGGAAAAGTACGGACACCCACCCGACTAGGGTTACAAGTCGGGCTTCACGTGTGCTCATATGGGGTATGTTGATTAAGAGAATCTCCCACTATTCCTCATGGTTTATGCATGCTATGGTTATGTATGTTGACTCAAGTCATTTTAAGTAAATCTCTTCTATTATGATATGATTATGTTTATGTCACAAAAGTTTTTAAAAACCCTAGGCGTATGATATGTTATTATAATTTATGATACGAGCATGATGTCCTACTCTTATTATCATTTATGAACTTTATACATATTTTAAATGTCCATTTTACTTACCTTGAATACTAAGTACATCCACGTACTAACCGCATACCTTCTATGCTGTATCGTTTCCTAATACAGGTCCTAGTTCTCAAGCTCATCCTCACCCTCAGACTTGCTCTCAGTGCTCTTGCTGACTCCTCATGTTTCAACGGTTGTATATTCATACTCTACGTTATTCTTTTAGTTTCTAGATGTTTGATTAGTTGGGGAATTGTCCCATCAATCCGTACTTCAAGTTAGAGGCTTATCAGACTTACAGTTTTATTTAGTCGTATTATATAAGTCTTTGTACTGATTTTCCCTTTGTTTGTGTTATGATTATGTTATTATATGTTAAGTCTTCTGCTCATGTGGTTGGATTAGATGTATGCTCATGCCATGGGTCGTCATGGGGTCTCTTGGGGCTTTTTGTCCTGTGTCTATAATCCCAGTGCATATTTGGGTCGTGAAAAACATGGTATCAGAGCCTTAGGTCCTAGAAAGTCTGAAAGCCACGTTAAGTAGAGTCTTTTTCATGGGTGTGAAGCGTGCCATACTTATGACGAAGAGGCTACTAGACATTTAGGATATGTTACCTTTTTTCATGATCTATGTCGTGTGATGAACATCCTTTACTCTTCTAATTTGTGGTATTCGCATTTTCATAATCATGCCTCCATTTCATGTAAACGCCAGGAGAAACGGTAATGGTAATGATCATGAGGGTGCCCATGATGGTGAGCATCAGCTAGCTCCACTCGTTCATAAGGAGCACGTACCAGAGCCTGCTGCCCACGCCGAGTTTAGGGGAGCGATTCAGATGCTTGCACAGGACATGACTGCCCAGGTCCAGAATTAGACAGTGGCGCATTTCCCTCAAATTGGGAATGTAGCGGCAGCTAGGGTGAGCGATTTCTTGAGGATTAGCCCTCTGAAGTTCACAGGGTAAAAGGTGGACGAGGATCCACACGATTTTATAGAGGAGATTCTGAAGATCACCTAGGTTATAGGGGTGACCAATGGGGAATGCATTGACTTGACCTCCTACCAACTAAAGGGGGTAGCACATATATGGTTTAAGCAATGGAGGGATGCCAGGGCGGCAGGTGCAGGCCCGATAGGTTTGGATGAGTTTCACACCACATTCATGGATAAGTTATTCCCTCTGAAGATGAGGGAGCGCAAGGTAGCCGAGTTTGTGAATCTGAAGCAGGGTAACATGTCTGTCCAGCAGTATGCATTGGAATTCACCCAGTTATCTAAATATTATCTGGAGTTGGTGGTCGATCAATGGGCTCAGGTGAGCCGTTTTGTGCATGGAGTAGCAGATTACATGGACAAGGATCTCCAGATCGCCATGCTTCATCGGGACATTGATTTTCCCCGTATTGTATTGCATGCGCAGTAGATGGAGTAACTTTACAGGAGGCAGAGAGAGGCCAAGAGGGCCAGGACCGACAGCTACGGGGTTTTTTCAGGCCAGGTTAGGGGGTGGACCACGTCTGCAGACCCAGTACAGGTCCACTACTCCAGCTCCATCATCGGCCAGCACGCCATCCAGGTTCAGCGGAGACCATAGGAGCAGGGCTACAGGCTTGAGGGATCATTGTAGCATTCAAGTGGAGCGAACTTTTCCAGTTTGTGCGAAGTGCGGCAAGAATCATCCCGGGCAGTGCTTGGTCGGCACGGATGCTTGTTTCGGGTGTAGAAAACTCGGATACAGGATCAGAGATTGCCTTGTAGCAAGTTCTACCTCCCCAATAGCAGAACCCCCCCAGCAGGGTTCATTTACTAGTTCAGCATGTGGTCAACGCCAAAATAGATACTATGCCCTAGTGCCTCGCCAGGAGTAGGACCCTTCGCCAGATGTGGTCACGGGAATGTTGCAAGTCTTCCATATTGATGTTTATATTTTGTTAGATCCAGGAGCTACTTTTTCTTTTGTGACCCCTTACATTGCTAGTAGTTTTGGAGTTAGTACCAAAATTCTGTCAGAACCGTTCTCCGTATCTACTCCAATCGGTGAATCAATGGTAGCTAGGTGGGTATATAGAGAGTGTCCCATCATAGTGTTGCATAAGGTTACCTCTACAGACTTAGTAGTGTTGGCCATGACAGACTTCGATATCAACTTGGGTATGGATTAGTTGTTTGCATGTTATGCTTTGATTAATTATAGGACCTGTGTGGTGGAATTTCAATTTCCGGGTGAGTCAGTTCTGGAATGGAAGGGTAATTTCGCTGTACCAGCTGGTCGGTTTTTTCACGCCCCACCTGGGGCGGCATGACTGGCACCTGGTGCCCTACTAGGACCTGGACTGCTGGACTAGCTGAGCCCGAGCACTTCTGGTGCTACGCTGGCTCTAACTCTGAATTCATAAAAATGACGGGCTATATAAGGGATGTAAATACAGCCTCCGGCCGACAAGGCCTATAGTCACCTGTAGGAATATAACAGCTAACCAGAACAACTGAACATGAAGGAACCTATGTGGGCCAACAAGGCCACCAAGCTGTCTAGTTATATCTGAGACATGAAAACAAGTATCAAACTACTTTGTGACCGACAAGGTCACCACTACCAACTGAATAAGGCCCCACACGGCCAATACAGCTAACCACAGGGAATATATATATAATCTGCAAGCCTTTGAGAATAAAAAGATGGTTGGGACAGGGCCCCGGCCTACCCATACTGAACAATAAAAGAAAGTACACCTCTGTCTTTCAGGCTCCGGATTAAAGGAGTGATCTTGGGCAGAATTGCATGCCCAAGTGATACTCAAATGCTTCATTTCTACTTGTTTACCTATCGTTATGTGTACATTCTCATGTGATTCTTAGTTAAATGTGAATTTATACTAACCGACATGATTAGTGTTGTTTTGCAGG
>JACEIK010004198.1:70188-95432 GCA_018107945.1 Datura stramonium | reverse complement strand
AACCCCATGCATAGCTACTTTGGCTCGACAATTCAAGCTACGGTTATACCGATTATTTAATATAGCAAATCATCAAGAAAACATGCATAGTCTCATCAATTCAATGATATTCACCACATTAAGACCTCCTAGACTCAACAATCGACTCTCGATCTCGGCAAACTCATGCAAATCAGCTAATCAAGACATCCGACATGAAATTCAATCTCTCGTCAAGCATGTGCCCTCACAACACAAGAGAATTTTCCCTTTTTCAATCATATGATCTCAAAACATTACATGTAGGGGTATATGAACACGATTTCGCTCTCTCTCCCAAAGAATTCACATGCATCATGTCATGAACCATATATAGGCTTTGCCTCTAATGTATTACTCAACTAACCTGGGAAGTGCGGTGAATAACGTAGGACTTTAAGATATATTTCTATTTTGAGAGGTAAATCAATTCTCAATTTTCCCAAACTAGAAGAGATGTATCCTACCAATTCACAACTTTTCAATTTCATTCCTTTTCAAGATAAAACTTGATTTTTAGATATACATTAACATTGGCCAAACATTAATGCAGTAAGAACAAGGGTGATAGAACAACCATGGAAGAAAGATGAAAAACCAAAATGATCAACAATTACAATTCCACCACAAATGTTTCTTAACCTCGGCAAGAAGTGAATTAGCCACTCATTTGTGGATTAAACATCATCAAATGAGTATAAATCATACAAACAATTGAAATAAAGGAGAAGAGATGAGAAGAACCCTATGATTTTCGTCTCATTTTGCATGTCAACCCACATCCTTACTCATTAGTGAATAATTAAATGAACCTAAGTGTGCTATTTATACTTGTGGAATTTTTCCCATAATAACAAACAGCGTGTCACGGAGTGCATCGCGAACCTTTGCCTCAGTGACACGGAGCTACTGTGGACCCTCTCTAGAGATCGGGTCCCACAGGCATTTGCTCCTCGGCGTGCCGGCATACAACGGGAACTTGGCCAACGTGCCACGCGCCAATGTGAACCCTTACGGGAATTTGCATTTGGATAAATATGCCCAACGTGCCACGTCTTGTATCGCGTGGCATTGCCTCCGTGTCATGGAGGCAACGCGGACCTTTACTAGAAATGGCCAACTTAACTCATCCGGGGCAGAATGCCTCCGCGGTGATAACAGCCATGACTCCATCGTGGAGCCCCTATATTTGTTGCTTTCCCTTCGGCCTTTTCCAATTTGCTAAACGAGTCCATTCCAGAATTTCTACCTACATGCATCTTGGCTTCCTAAAATTACATTTTCCTGCAAAACAACACTAATCATGTTGGTTAGTATAAATTCACATTTAACTACAAATCACATGAGAATGCACAAATAACGATGGATAAACAAGACGAAATGAAGCATTTGGTATCACTTGGGCATATAATTACTGCCCAAGATCATGGGGTGACCGATGCCCATCACCATTGGCACCCTCATGACCATTGTCATTGCCATTTCTTCGGTCGTTCACTGGGTGTGGAGGCATGATTAAATGAATAGCACAAATTAGAAGGACAAAAGTATTTTCATCATGACATAGATCATGAAAAAGAAGGGAACATTTCCTACATGTCTCATTGCCTCTTCGTCATAAGTGTGGCATGCTTCACACCCATGAAAAGACCCTATATAGCATTTGAGAGCAGCTAGGAAACTTCAAAACTATGGCTCACGATACCATGTTTGTCGACCCAAACGTACCTATATCGTAAACACGGGACAAGAGCCTCAGAGAGACCCCAAGTCCAACCCGCTTGGCATGAGCATACATATAATTCATTCACATAAGCGGAAGACTTAACATAAGGAAACATAATCATGTCATAATAACGGATAGAAGACAATACATGATCCATACATGATGGCCAATACAACTTATAGTCTGAAAAGCCTATAATCATGAAAGACGGGTTGATGGGACCAATACTGAAACTAACCCTACAATACTAAAATTGAAAAGAAAACAATAGAGTCTTAACATGGCCCTCGAAACACTTGGGGCTCACCAATAAGCTAATAGAAAACTACGAAGAGCTGCGGGAGGGTGAGCTGAGAGTCGGGTCTTGTATTGTGAGACGATACAACATAGAAGGAGTATGCGGATCGATGCGTGGATTATGCAGAAGTATGCATGGTAAGTAAACGAACATTAAAAAACATAAAGTTCACAAGAGTAGGACGACATGACCATAAATGCTTAAATCATCAATATATCTAAGGCTCAAGGTTTTCTTACAATCATAACTTCGTTATAATTATAAAAATGAGGAAAACATTTCATAAACATATGAATTGAGGCAAAGAACATAACCATGATATGTATAGAAGCAATGAGAACAGTGAGAGATTCTTATAATCAGGCATACCCTGCTATGAGCACACATGGAGCTCGACCTATAAACCTAGTCGGGAGGGAACATTTCATACCTTGCCGGGGTAGAACCATGAAAGGCATGATATCACTTATAGTGCCCACGAGGGCATAGGGAAAGTCACAAAGGAGGTCCCAAAAATATCCTACGGTGGCACATAGTTTTGAGATTCAGGGCTTCACGGGCCCAGACCTACTCGATGTTAAATACTACTCCCAAAACATGCCCAGCGTGCTCATGAGGTAACATACATGACATACTGGGCGATTAAATCATGAAAATCATAGACATGCTTGAGATACATGAACTAGCCTTCAAATAAGGCTCGTGAATTGACCAAAAGTCATAAATCATGAATCATACCTGACATGTGGGCATTGACCAATATTTAAACATACTTGAACTACTTGAATTTATGGAAATCATGATCATAAATACATGGGTAATTGAAAACATGATTCTAAATCAAAAGTTCTCATCGTACTTGATAAACCATCACAATCAAACTCCTATGGATTTCTCATAATTGGGAACCTTAAGATTAAAAACAATTATACACAATATAGGTTTAAATCAATTTAAAATCATCCCATTAATCGAAAACCCATCGATTTATACATGCTAAAACTTAATCATATCGATTTCATAGAAGGTTCATGCATTGGGTTAAACCCCATAAAGTTAAGTGATAGAATTCATAGATTAGGGAGAAATTGGGCATGAGTGTATATTAAACCACCCATTCAAGGCCCTACATACCTGAGAGAAGTTCATTATACAATCCCCTTATTTCCCAAGGAAGGGTGTTAGAAGAACTTGAAGGCTAAGCTTGATCACCTCTCCAAAACTCCTAAACTTGCATGAGTTAAGTGGGTTTAGAATAGACATACCTACTTAAAACTCACTATTTAGAGCTTAAAACAACATAGTATAGGGCTATAAGACTTAGGAATTATGGAAAATCTCTTACTAAAATCAAAATTTTATTGCCAATCCCCACGAATATAATGGACGACTCGTGACCCGGGGCTAATGACTCGTGGCACAGAGTCGTAGTCTACTACCCAAATTCACTCCAGGGGGACCCCACGAGGCACCCACAGTGTGGTGGCTGACGCAACTCATGGTCACCACCCGTGATCCCCAGTGGCCAAAACTTCAACCAACCATTGATCCATGCCACGGATAACCCCGAGTGCATTGAGGTATGACCACAGTGCGTGGTCATGCCAGTGATCCTCAACCTTGCCAAGACCTGCTTGACCAAGAGTCACTTCACAACTACGTGGTCACTCCTCACTGAGCCACTTCACGGATAGTTACGTGATCTAATCACGAATTTTCGGTTTTCTTCATTTTGGCTCTAAGATCGATCCTTGGGTTCATGGGTATTACACTCACGGGGGTAGATCAAGGTTTTCAGTTTCTCCAGATTCTCGGATCCTTTCGAAATTTGACTCTAGGTATGTGGGAATTCAACAAGGGAATTTTCCTTTCCTTTTGCCCCAAAATCCTTTTGAAACATCTTATTAGTTCTAGCCCTAAAGATTTGATTTAGGGTTAATTTGAAGTCAAATTCTATCTAATTATTTTGGATAATGGTACATATGAATTCTGCTTTATGTTCCACTACCTAGTGATCACATTGTTATTATTCTTCCCTTATGATATTATGTTAGCCATAATTCTATGAATGCAGTAAATTTGGGTCTTGCATATTTGATTAGATACGATTGTTGCATGATTCTATTAATGCCTGAATTTCCATGTTATTACAATCATGTGAGTTCACGATAAGTTTGCATGTTAGTCCGAGTCTCCGTCAGAAACTAGCATTTTTAGTATCTTTCAATAAGTTAGGCTGATCGGTTTGACAATAGTCGGATCTTGAGAGTTCGGTTCGGTAATTCTCCCTAGCTTGATTGTCGGTTAGTTCTCTAAACGGTTATGACGCTTCCAAATACGCGGCTACGACAGTCTTATAACACTAGTTTCAATTATCCGATCCTACAAAATCTAGGTTACTTCCAAATAAGTATTACGACTTATTCCCGGGACCCCACCTTCGAGCTATCGGTTTGGTAGTCATGTAAGGACTATCTGGTGGATGTACTACTTAAGTGGACGGGGTTCCGATTGCACCTAGGTTCGACTCCACGTTTCCACCAAAGGTTATTGGCCAAAAGCGAGGCTCCGAGACTTGTGATCACCCGGCTCAGCCACTATACCCTTGGCAAGGTACAACTGGGCTTTCTCAGATGTGGTGCATACATTGGACTCCATGTCTATCTCACGTGGTTATATGTCGGTTATAGACTCTTCCACTTGTTAAATCTGATTCGGTGCAACTAAGTCTCACTTCGGCTTAGTTGAGTCTCTCGGCTACCGGGGACATGTTTATGACCTTAAGTCGGGGTCATTATTAGTACATTCATGATTATAGCTCCGTATCTATCAATACTCGGTATCGATTAGTCATTTCATGTTATTTCGGCTCAGTTGCTTATTCTTTTCCATGCTTGTGTCATATCTCACTTACTCGATTACATTCAAAATCTTGACGCATTATTTCTATGCTATGCCATATTATGATATAAGCGTAGATTCTCGGTCTCGGCATCATAGAGCGTTCCCCTTCGACGATTTTAGCAGCTATGTTATTTGGTGAATTCTCATCTTCCAAGAACAATGCTTGCTTTTCGATGGATTCATATTTAGTCGATTTTGAGTAAGGCCCCACAGGGCTTGTCCCAGTAACTTCGTCAGGTTAGTAGTTGGCTTTCATACGGATGTTCGATGTCAGTACGGTTATGCTTAATCTTTCCAAAATAGTTTTTACTTGGATAGTATTTTTACACAACTTCCACCTATTCTTATTTAGTTATCAATGTGATGTTAGACCACGGGTTCTCTTTAGGTCACTTGTGGCTCAGAGTACCGTGTCACGTTCGGGGTGTGGAGCATGGGTTGTGACATATGATGTGCTCGTAGGTCAACGAGGTAAGCTTACTTAAACCTTTGCACAAGTCCTAGGGATGAGTCATAGGTCAAACTACAACTCACAAGTCTGAAGTCGTGATGGGCCAAATTGTATGACTCGACTCAACCCTTATTTTTAAATTCACCTAATGTTTAATTCAAATCTTTAGGACTTTTCTTCCACGCAATCAAAACTAAAACTCATGAATACCTCCACCGGCTCCCTCACACTCGCCAACTCAAGATAAACAATCGATTGAGAAAAATTTGTGCTCGATTAACATTTGCTCAAATTGGGTTTCCAACCCCTAATCAACTGTCTCTATGAACTTGAGAAGACACACAAAATTCAAGTATGTAACTATGCTTTGGTTGAGTAAAAAGACCTTAGTACATGTATGAACTTGTTTAACGCTAGGAGTCCTCAAAATGCATGAAAATAGATGAGGATAATGATCGGTAATTTGAAATATGATTGTGTTGGTAGGTTGAAATTCAAACATCCTTATAATCGAACTTAAATTGTTAGGAACATTATAGGTTATGAATTAAAAGGAACTAGGTAGTTTTGTAAAAATGTGAAAAATGCATGCCTAAGATTGGGGAATTTCCAGTACCCAACATTGTTTGTACTTGATTCACAGCGCCGCGCGCCCAGCGACCGTACAAATAATATAGTAGCCCTTTTTAATAGCCGGATGTCGAACCCATAGGGACCGGACTATTTCAACGAATTATCAAGTTTCAGAATGGTGTTTAACCTCCACAGTTGATAGAAGAGATTTTGGATAATTTATAATTAAATCTAGGGGTGATCACAAAACAAGCGGGAAACAATATAAGCAACTAGAGTTAAGGCATGATAATCATGCAATGCTACAATTCACAATGGTTCAAATATAAAAAAATCAATTGTTGTCTCACATAATTAAAATGTGGTGTTCATGGTCTCTCGGGCCTCTAAACACAAAAAACTAGTCTCACACCTACATCATCGAGCGGGGATGTAATCCTAATTAGTGAGCAATTTAAGCGCATGGATGTGGTTTATGGGGTTCGTGCCCTTGAGTATGGACTTTTCTTTTCCTCTAATCCCATTTAACGACTTAACTTCACAACTACTTCTACGATAGGTGATGTGACAATTCTAAGTCGGTGTCTAGCTATCATCCCATTTATTAACCAGAAAGCCAGATTTAGGTATTTGTTTCTATCCTAACCGCAAATCTTATCATAAAGAAAAGAACTTGCTTCCTACATTCTTGTGTTCTAGCCTAAGGTTACACTTTGAGCTTTTATCAAGCTTAAAGAGTTTGTTTTCATGGTGACCAAGCATAAAAATATGACAAAAAATTAAAATGTAAGACAAACAACAACTAAGAAACCAAGATAAATTCATGCATTTACATTCATATCATGTGACCTCAACCCTAGGAAGGGTTTCCGCCACTCATGTTTGTACAATGTTAACTTATAATTAGAGTAAGATACTTACAAGAGTAGTTAAAAGAGAATGAAAACTAGACAATAGGTAGAGTTCTTCATTTCACCTTTCGCTCTTTTACGTTGTTCTCAAAAATATTCGTGATAAATGATTTTGGAAGCTAAGGTTTAATTTATAGTAAGTGTAAATACAATTTTGGCACGCCATGGACCAGCTCCAGTGCCGCTGCCACATGTGGCCAGGTTGATGGATGACATGGATTAGTGGCGCATGTCCACTAGATGGATGGCATTGGCAGTTCTGTGCATGTCGTGTGTGCCTCCTTTGGCGTGGCACGTTGCCTCGCGACACATGACGCAGCCACGACCCTAGTGAGAAAGCAAGGCTGGCGTGGCACAGCGGCGCCAAGACACGCTGGCAACATCCGCAGCACTCACGCACACGTGACACATCAGTGCGCCCGATGACCTTCTAGAATTGAACCTTCAGTAGCCTAAGCGACCCCTCTCATTTGCAACTTCATGCCATGTTCAGCAGAAATGCTTTTCCAATAACTTTCTTGTGCATTAACCATCATATTTATTCCCTTCTAAGCATTTTAAACCTACAAAACAAAGACTAAATCATGTCCGTTAGTTCATACACAAAAATATTGTAATCACATGAGAATGTAATTAATTAAATTGACAAACTTGAGTAAACAAAGTTATAAGGCACACACTTAGACACGTTAATATGCAAGATCCTACCACACACTTAAAGCCTTGTTAGGTCCTCAAACAACTCTAGCCCATCTCATGCACATAAAGAACTCACACATAACTCATTGAAGCAAGACAATCAAGCTAAGTCTACAATGATTGTTTTAGATGGCAAGTTAAAAATAGAGAATGCAAGATATAAGCATTAAAATCACATATAACTACATTAACACTTCCTAGCCTCAGAATCGACTCTTAAACTCAGCAAACTGCAAATTAACCAACCAGAATTCCGACATGAATTTTATCCTTCATCAAACATATTGCCTTCACAACAAGAAATTACCCTTTTTTTGATAAGTTTTCAAGTTGTGACATATATGGAATATTATGAATAAGAAATAAACTCACTCTCATAGAATTCACATGAAACATGTGTGACCCATAAGCTTGCCTTTAGTGTTTCACTCCAATAATTTAGGAATGTTTGAAAGTACGATCAAGTAGGACCCAGGTAGGTTCTAATGTAGGTTAAGGGATGGGTAGGTACTATTCTGGCTAGTAATAGTGACTATCTTCCCTAAGTGCTTTTAATACATAACCCTTCCATTACAAATATCAATCCTCTTACTTCACATTTATTCTTTTCACTCATCAATTTCTTCTTTTGTTTCACCATTTCATTAAGCATACTTATCTTATTAGTAGGGTACTTAAGAAACTTTCATTCTTTTGTTCTCTTACTCCCTACCAATACTTATCCCATTTAAACAAGTTCACCTTTAATCTTTTCTTCAATTCCCTACAACCACTATTTTTATTCTTTTCACAGATTCTCTATCCTTTACTCTTTTGTATTTTTCACTTAAGCGCTTAGGGTTTTGGATCAGCTTCAAGGCTATTGAAAGAAAAACATTGAAAGCATGTTGCGCTATCAATGAATAGGCTTAAGGCTCCAACGAGGATAACTGGATCCCGGACATTCAAGGTAGGTAAAGCGAGGGATATAAATTACTCATTCAAAGAAATGTCTAAATCATCTCCTACAATCGACATCCCTCATTTCAGTGTTGTCTACACACCAGGAATGTTCTAGACACTACACAATAACATAGAATATTAAAAACCTTACACTCAAAACACGACTCAATTCAAGGCAGTTAATTAAACTCTAAACTCGGCTAATCACAACAATTCAAATTAATCTTTAAGCTTATAGAGTCATTCAGAGCCTAGTGTCTAAACAGAGATATTAAATTGCTAGCATGCTTCAAATTTTATACCACTTGCATCTCATAATCATGTATAGCACTCAACAAGAACATCAAGCTATCAATCAACTAAGGGTTCACAATAAAAACCTATTGACTAATTTTCCCTCAAGGCAGTGCGTCATCCATCGATCGTCTTGAAATTAACTATGACTAACACCAAGTATGTACAGATAAAGAAAATTTTATTCATTGGTTCAAGTGCCCCCCCAGGTTCGGAAAGAGCGAAAAAACAAAGATTGGGAGAATTATGCTCAGCAAACTTTTTCATCGAACCATATTATACCAAGCACTAACTTCACCCAAATTCATGAGCACAAATTTTTTAAATTTTCCTCACCCCACACTTGAATCGCGTTATGTCCCCAAAGCATCAAATAAAAATAATACAAGGGTGAGAAATACTCCTTGAGGCCTCTAGGCCTAGCTAACAACATGTTTTCATCACTTTTTGATTATGCAAGTCCCCTGAATCTATGCTTATCCAACAAAACAAACAACAACAAGTAAAACATAATAAAAATTACGAACAAGCTGAAAAGGGGTAGCTATGGTACTCTTAGGTTGCCTCCCAAGAAGCACACGATTTTATGTTGCGGCACAACGTGGACTATCCCCTTTTAGGGATATCCTCCAAACAATTGTTCCCTTTCGAGAACCATCTTTTTTTCTCTTTTATTCGGGGAACAACCTCCTCTATCCCTCTTTTATTCTATCTTCTTCTTTAATTTTATCCCTCCATCGGAACTCGGGATGAAATGTCATCATATCTTATAGCAGTGGACCCACTTTGGAGATACTGCCACCCCACATATGACTTACAACACACTAATCTTACAAAGATCGGTAGTGTGTGAGTGGGTTGATCTCTTGGAAGACTCCTAAAGAGCTCTTCTTTACCATGAACCCTTGCTCCTCAAGTTTCCAAGAATGGTAATCCCAAGATCAGGGTACCTTATCATCCACTTTGAAGTCAAGAATGATGAAATTAGTGGAATTTATGATATGAACTTACCCACTTTGATGAGAGGGTCCTCAATTATTCCCTCTTGCCACCGTGGACTTGTCTCCCTGCTTTGCGGCATTGCTCGTGTGGGCCTCGGTGACCCAACTTAAGGTGTTGAACGAAGATAGGGGCATTAGATTTCTTTGCTGCCCCTTAGTCGGAAAAGAGCCCTTATAACCTCGGCTTCACCAATTTGTATGGGGAGGGTGAAGCTGTTCAGGTCATGAGCTTTTCTCTATTTTCTCATCAACTTTGCCATTTTGCCTCCATAGGGGCATTAGATTTACTGCTACCCCTTAGTCAGAAAGAGCCCTTATAACCTCAGCTTCACCAATTTGTATGGGGAGGGTGAAACTCGCTGGGTCCTTGAGCTTTTTCTCTATTTTTCTCATCAACCTGTAGCTGCACTCCTCAGTCATTGCCATCATTTGGACATCCACCAACCTAACATTGTTGGCCACCACATCTTTCAAGTAGTTAGCATACTTTTCATGTGAAGTTCTTTGAAAATATCAAAGAACTTTTTAAAGCACTCTTCCTCCTTACTTTTCTTGAGCCTTTGCGGGAATGGTGGTGGTGGTCTCTATGCTAGCTGCACTGATTATTGTGCATTGTGCTTTTCTACGCTCTGATTATCTCCCTTGTTAGTAGATGGACCCTTTCTAACCAGCTTTGGCTGCACCTCGTTTCTCTTTTCCTTTGGTGGTGCATCAGCCAATTGCTTGTCACTCCTCAAAATGATGGCATTGACTTTTTGGGAGTTTGTATCTCTGTCACTAGGTAACCCTCCCTGAGGTTTGGTTTGTTGAGCAGCTACTAATTGACCCATCTGCTTCTTTATATTGCAGGTGGCCAACTGCTAATTTTTCAAATCTGAAGCCATCTGTGCCTGATTCTCTTCCAATTGGGTCTGAGTGGCCATGATACTTAGCAACATCTCCTTAATGTTGTTACCACTTGACTGACCACTGTTCTGCCTATTTTGTTGCTGATACTACTGCTGTTCAGGCTGTTGGTAGCGCTAAATCTGATTTCCATCCCAACAAAAATTTGTGTGACTCTCCCTAGTTTTATTGTAGGTGTTCCCATAAGTATGATTATTTCTCTGAATATTCCGCACATAATTGACAGATTCAGGATTAGCCCCGCAAGATTCCACATTGTGTCCATTATTACCACATATTTCACACCAGCTAGGAGCCTACTGAATTGCATTCACCTGTCCTTGCGGTTTGTTCATACTCAGTTTACTTAATTGAGTTATCATCTGGTGCTGCAATGATGCTAGCTTAACTGCTATGGCATTGACATTATCCACTTCTATCAGCACTGCTACCCTCTTTTCTACCCAACTTGATGATTCACTGTGCCACTCCGGGTTTCCTTGAGCAATTATTTTTAATAGAGTGTACATCTCATCATCTGTCTTCTCCAGGGCTTGCCCACCTGATGCAGAGTCTAATAGGATTTTTGTATGTGGGCCTAGACTCTCCACAAAGGTGTGGGATAACACCTTATTGGATTGCTGATGATGGGGGCAGTCTCTCAACAATGACTTGAATCTCTCCCCATACAAATATAGGTTCTCCTCCGGCCTCTGGTTGAAGCTTAATATTTCACTCCTGAGCTTGGCAGTCTTGCCTGAAGGGAAGAATCGGATGAGGAACTTCCTTTCTAGGTCGTCCCAAGAAGTAATGGAATTTGGTGGCTCAGCCTTCAACCACCTTTTTCCCTCTCCCAACAGTGAAAATGGGAAAAGGGTGAGTTGGACATAGTCAGCTGACACTCCGATGGGGACAAAAGTATCACTAATATCCAGGAAATTCTATAAGTGCTGATGTGGGTCCTCATAAGTCATCCCAATGAACTGGCCACTAGAATGTAATAGCTACATGATATTCTATTTCAGATCAAAGTTTCCTCCGGGATCCGGTTTGCAGATACTAGAGGCCACATTCGTCGCTAGTGGGATTGTCACTTTGCGAACTGGTCAGACTGCCATTTGATTAGGCAACAACTCTGCTTGCCCAACTGGTGGATGTTGTTGTAACCGCTCTTGTAACCTTTTCAACTTTCTCTCTAGAGCTTCTCTCCTAAACAAATGTAGTTGGCGTTCAAGTTCCAACAAAGGTTCCACCAGCTCTTGATTCCTTTCCAGTTCTGCAAGGATAATCTATTACCTGCAATATAGCAGACTAAGACCAAATTTTTCAACACTAAAGGAAAATAAGAATCACATAAAAATTAAAAATTCACTAAACGCTGCTAGTCCCATCAACGACGCCAAAATTTGCTTGCGCCCCAGCGCACACGGTCGTACAAGTAATACAATGGCCATTTTAAAGAGCCGGATGTCGAACCCACAAGGACTGGACTATTTCAGCGAATTATCAAGTTCAAGTGTTAATTTAACCTCCACAAGTGTTGATAGAAGAGATTTTGAATAATTTATAATTAAATCTAGGGACGTCACAAAACAATTGGGAAACAATATAGGAAGTAACTAGAGTTAAGGTATGCTAATCATGCAATGCTAAAATTCAAAATGGTTCAAATAT
This sequence comes from Datura stramonium, assembly GCA_018107945.1. Taxonomy (NCBI): domain Eukaryota; kingdom Viridiplantae; phylum Streptophyta; class Magnoliopsida; order Solanales; family Solanaceae; genus Datura; species Datura stramonium. The sequence continues at coordinate 83,056 of JACEIK010004198.1, read as the reverse complement.
GAAAACTTTAGTTGTTTTCTCACATTGTTAAAATGCGGTGTTCATGGTCTCTCGATCCTCTAAACACGACAAACTAGTCATAACACCTAAATCATTGAGCGGGTATGTGATGTCCTAATTCGTGAGCAATTTAACTACGTAGATATGGTTTACGGGGTTTGTGCTCTTTATTATGCACTTTTGTACCTCTAATCATTTAACCTGACTTAACTTCACAACTACTTTTACGACAGGTGATGTGACAATTCTAAGTCACTTTCTAGTTATCATCCCATTTTATTAACCAAGCAAGACAAATTAGGTATAGTTTTTATCCTAACCGCGAATCTTATCTTAAAGACAAGAACTTGCTCCCTACATTCCATTGTTCTAGCCTTGTATTACTCTTTCTAGCTTTTACCTAATCTTAAAGAGTTTGTTTTCATGGTGATAGAGCATAAAAACAACAATAATTAAGAATGTAAGACAAAACAAACTAAAAACTCAAACTAAATATAAATTCATGCATTTACATTTATATCATATGGCCTCAACCCTAGAGGAAGGGTTTGAGCCACTCATGTTCATACACATACTCCAAAACATAATTAGAGTAAGTTACTTACAAGAGTAGTTAAAAGAGAATGAAAACTAATGAACCCTAGGTAGAGTTCTTCACTTCTCCCTTCGTTCATTTCTGCTATTCTCAAAATATTTCGTGACAAATGACTTTAGGGGATAAGTGTTAAATTTATACTAAGTGGAAAAAATACAAATTTTGGCCGGCCATGGACCAGCTCCGTGCCACGCTTCCCATCGCAGCAGTTTGATGGTGTGACACGGATTGGCCGCACATGCCTACTGGACGTGTCACGCCCCACCTTGGGAGACATGACTGACACCTGGTGCCCTACTAGGATTTGAACTGACTGAACTAGGCCTATGAACAACTGGTGCAGGCTTACCTCTCAATTCAAGAAAACAATGGGCTATATCTTTTGGCTGTAAATACAACCTTCAACCGACAAGACCTTATAGCCACCTATAAGAGAAAACCAGCTAGCCAGAAACAACAACAATAGGGAATCTTATGCGGGCCGACAAGACCACCATGATTTCTAGTTATTACTGCAAAAGTAAAACCAGTGCTAAGCTAAACTATGGCCGACAAGGCCGCCAATCTACCAGCTAAACAAGGCCCCACACGGCCAACACGTAAAGTAAAACACATATAGGCCCCATACGGCCGAGAACAGCTAACCACAGGTAAATAGAAATAATCTGCAAGCCTCTAGGAGCAATATGATGGTCGGGATAGGGCCCCCACCTACCCATAAACTGTACAATCAAAAAGAAGTAAACCATCTATCTATAAGCTTTAGAAGAAAGGAGCTAACTACTCTGATGATGCTGGCTGAAAGTGACGAGGGACCTGCTCCTCATCTATCCGTACCTGCAGGCAAGTAATGCAGCGCCCCAGAGAGGGTGTAAGTACTATATGTACTAAATATGTAAGGAGATAACTGTAAATGAATGAAATAAAGAGATAGAACTGAAAATAACTGAAATGAAGGGGGTAGAGATCATAACTGAGTCATAGAACTCCTTACTATCTAACTTTATTAATAACTAAAGTAAACAAAAACCTTACCTGGCCCCTATAAGACGGAAGGTACAACCAGCACAGAATAACACACCTGGGGCCCCCATAAGCCCTAGTGGGTGCACTTCAGTCTATATACCCCTATCAAGGTCACACTGGGTCAACTAATAGCTATAGCTGTCCCGGCCCCTTGGGTCTGTAACTGAGCCCGCTCGTCCCCTGACTGTAGTTGTGTCTGAGTCCAGTGGATTCCTGATATCTGCACCTCGGGCACCAGGCTCAATGGGGGTGTATAGAGCCAACCATGGAATATGAGGACCTAGGACCCCATCTTCATCCCTGGCGGACGGTATACCGCTCCGTAGAGCGACATCATCTCGCCCCTGGCGGGCGACGACACAGCCAATACCCTGGGGTCGGTCATGAGGGTTATACGGCATAATCCATTCAAAACTAACATGGAATAATGATTTTAGGTAATAACAACAACTAATCATAATAGACATGCTTCTAGTATTCTTATTGGGATTCAAACTGAGCTATCAGGATAAAGAAACTAACTTGCCGAAGGAATTTTCCTTAACATACCTCATTCGCCAATTATTGATTAACTAGCGAGTTTCAGTTCGTATTCAACTGCCCTTCTCAGCTGAAATCATATTACTGGGGGAAAATGGCTACTTTCAGTACTAAATTCAATAGAAATGATAACTTTATATATAAATATTGACTATATTTCAACTTGACGGAACACGGTCGAAAACTCGTAATTTCTCGAAAGTTCAGAAGGAAGAAATTCTTACTTTAATCCTGTGATCGTATTGACATTAGTTTGGAGCAATTCCAACAACTTTAGCTTGGCAGGGTTATGATTCACCAGGCAAATTTCATGAAAATAACTCCACAGCAATGCTCCCTACAGCCTTAAACTTCAATACCCGAAGTTAATTTGACTTCGGGCAGCGTTTAGCAGCGTAAACGGACAAAATCTACTTGAACTCCTCGTGTTCTCTCCTCTCTGGTCGTGTATATATATAGAAAATGAAATAAAATCAAAGGGTGAAACATATATATACTTGAGGCAGTGGAGAGGGGTCCATGGCACGGACCCTGTCACGCCAACTTACGAGCGTGCCACAGAGCCCATCTCAGAGGACATGGTCTGTGCCACGCTGCCCCTTTGGGCAGCTGGCCCGGCCTCCTCCCGCGTGCTTCCGACTCCGTGCTCATCTGACCTTTCTCTGGACCCTTTCCTTGTACATATTGCACTCTAAAATTCTTAACCAATGTACAAATAGGCCATCTAAACATTAAAAACTTACGGGGTGTAACAGGATGGATGGCATCGGCAGTTCCTGTGCGAGGATTGTGCGCGTCGCCTGGCGTGGAATGCTGCTTCTCGGGAGTGGCACATGGCGTGACACGGCCCTATAGCACAACAAGGCCTGCATGGCATGTTGCCAATGCGCAGACGCACTTCCTGGCAGCATCTAACGTGCACTCCTGCCCGCATGACACGACGTTGGGCGCCCCAATNCCCGCATGACACGACGTTGGGCGCCCCAATGCCCTAGCGTGGCACGTTAGTAGCCTAGGCAGCTCCTCTCCTTTGCAACTTCATGCCATCTTCCTTGCAATGCTTTTCCAACTTCTTTCATGTGCATTAACCATCATATTTAGTCCCTCTTAAGCATTTTAAACCTACAAAACAAAGACTAATCATGTCGGTTAGTTCATACGAAAAATATTCAAAATCACATGAGAATGTAATTAAGTAAATTGACATACTTGACTAAATTAAGTTATAAAATAGTACTTGGGCACGTAAATATTCCCAAGATCAAAGACAAATTGAACTTACTAGCACAACTGACATTAACAAAGGCAAGGACCTTTTGGGCGAGCCACATTCAGCCCCAGTTGTTATCGAGGTCATAGAGGCGACTACTACTACTGGGTGGGTGACCATTTCCCCCGTAGAGGTACCATTGAGTGCACTGGCCACCGTTAGCGCCACGGATGCAGCGGAGGTACCACCTCCGCGAAATGATAGGAGTACTTAGTGTGCAACAGGTATGTCACTTTCCCTTCTTTTTTTTATATTCTAAGCTTCGGGGACAAAGCATGATTTTCAAAAGAGGAGGAGGTGTACTTGTATATTTAAGGGATTTTTGATTCATCCGAGGGTTTTTCTTTCCATGTTTCGATTCCCTTGGGCATGCTAACTAGTAGAACCAACATGTTTAGGATGTTTTTGTTTAATTATAAAGTACCATAGGATTACTTAACCAATAAAATGCACTAGTTTTGAAGTTTTGAAAAAATGACCTCTTTTAAAACTTTTTGATGTTGGTTGTGTACTTGTTGCTTACAAAGCATGATTTCTGTGGATATTTTTGTGTTATTTAGTGTATTAACATGAGTATTTATAGCTAGCCATGTATGAATCAGATAGCTAGAATGAATGCAAAACATGTACCATGAGTGAGTGAGGTAATATACCTCGTTCAATACTGCATATAGGATCTAGAACTTGCCCGATTGGTCTTTACATAGGTTTTAGGATGGTTGGTTAGAAAAGGATCACAGGCCATTTTTGTTTAGCCCATTTTAGCCTAAAATACCCTACGAAAATGATATAATTCCCTTGATCCCAATTTTGAGACTTAAGTGGAACATTTTTCTTTGATTAACCAATTAACCTTACATATTTTTTTATAATAAACTTGTTTTGGCCCTGGTACCTCCTTGGACATTGTGAGCCTCAACCCAGGCAAAATGCCAAATGTCACAACCCGATCATAGATCAGAACCGAGACACGGGACAAAGGAACCCTGAGGGACTCTTAGTCAACCCACAACATAAACATTAAACAAACTCAATCAATAATAGCAGAAGTTTCAACATACATAATCTAGCGGAAGTCTAAACATGGCATAAGATCTGAAATACATCACATGCGTTTAAAGCTGGATACACTCTATGTCAGAGAAAGCCTCTATCATGGACGAGTTGATGGGACAGTACCCCAACTAAATATCTAAAACTGCAACTAAAATACACACACAAATCTGAATCAAGAAGGGCCCTCGACAAATGAGGACTCACCAATAGAGATTGATGCTACTCCAAAGGCTGGCTAAGGTCGAGGCTGAATATGAGTACCAGAGCCTGTATCATGAACGATACAACATAGATTATGCGGTCAGTACATTGAATGTATCGAGTACTCAAGGTAAGTAAAACAGATGTTTAAAATACATAAAAGTGCATAAGAGTAGGTCAGCATGATCATAACATAAATATCATAATGAAACATAAGGCTCAAGTTTCAAAGAATTCGTAAATCATTTATAATCATACTCACGAGAGAAAAGTTGTATCGAACATAATTTGAGCCAAAGTATATAATCATAATCATACATAAATTATGAGGAATAGTGGAGATTCTTATAACCGACATACCCCATATGAGCACACATGGAGCCCGACCTGTAAATCCCTAGTCATGAGGGTGTCTGTACCCTGCCAAGGGTAGAACCATGAAAGACGTGATATCACTATGAAAGGCCCATTTGGGCAAAAAAGGGACAATCTTAAGGGAGGTCCCATCATGACCTACGGTGGCACGTAGTTTTGAGATTCGGGGAAAAACCTGGGCCTCGAACCTACTCTGTGTTAAATACTACTACCAAAACATATATACTGCTCATAGGATAATATACATGAGATTCATGGGCTAGTTAAATCTTGTTAATCATAAGAGTGCTTGTAAATACGTGAACTAGCCGTGAATATAAGACCCGTGAGTCGGCCATAATCATAACTCATAAATTATGAGGTTCATGCATAATTTTAAATCATGTATATACTTGGTAAAACATAAATTCAAGATGAGAATTTGAATAAATCCATATCATAAATTATAAATCATGATGGGTTAAAGAACATAAAAATCAAGGTAAAATCACAACTCAATTTATCATAGCACATGTATGATTGGGCATAATTTAATAGGAATTTAAATCAATGAATTTATAATCAAATTATTTTTAAAATCTGATCATGATTTGTAAAATATGACTTAAAACATGAGAAGTAGCAACCCATAGATAGATCATTAGGATTTTATAAAAAATTAGGATAAAACCCCATAAGATTTTCAAATAAAATTTCATGAATTAGGAGAGATTGGGAATGGGTGTGAACGAAAAAATTCACTCATAACCCTACATACCTAAGAGACTTGAATTCTATAACTTCCTTACTTTCCCAAGAAGAATTGAAGAACAATTGATGAAGAACCTTTGGGTTTTATGCTTGATCACCCTCTACTCTCTTAAACATGCATGAATGAGTTTTGAATAGGTTAGAATGAATTAACCTATCTTAATACACTCTGAAAATAGCTTAAAACGACATAGTGTAGGACCCATAACTGCAATGGCGCCACTTTTTGATAACACTGAAATCATACCTCCTATCGAAGTATGAAGCGGATGTTGTCAATAAAGAACCCAACAAAGAGGTTGGGTTCAAACCCATAGGGAAAATGGAAGAGCTAGACTAAAGCCAGTAAGTGAACTTGTTGGGTAGTTACTACAAATTGGGGGTTCTAAAGAAAAACATAATTAAAAATAACTGTTAAAATTTTGATCTAAATAAAGAATGAAAGATAACTAGGGTTTATGTTCCCCAGTTGTTCATAACTTCTTTGGGTATACATACATGATCATCACCAATGCTTACTTATAGAACTAATAACTAAGGTTCATCCGAACAACTGGTTCGTCTCTATGGGATGACTATACTCAATCACAGGGTCAGGTCTCATGAGTGATTGCAAACTAACTGTTATCAATATGTCTCAAATTTAACTATCCTCCGACGAAAGCTCAAGTTAATACAATGATAATCAAGATCAAGGCTTTGTTGTAATCTCTTTTCCTAATCTCTACCTCTCTAGGATCAAGCAAGTAAAGAATTCGGGCAAGTCCTAACATTGTACACAGTTAAGAAATGTTTAAGCATGAAGAGAATACAATACAAGTGTTCTGCATTGGTTTTGAATCACTTTTATGTAACCCTAGCTTGTTAATCCACCATGGTTCCCACAACCCTAGCTATGGAGCTTTTAGCCTCTCATAGTTGCATGGTTGTGATTTGTTTTCATAATTAAATAGATAAATTAATACTTACAATTATGTATGAGAGAAAAACTTCTTTAAATAAATTAGCAAAATCCTCAAGAACAAAGTACGAAGAAGAGAAAATCAAGAAAAGGTTAATCACAAGTCATTCAACTCAATTCTATCTTGTCTCAATGTTTTCTAACTCCTTCTCACATCTTCTTCTGAAGATAAAACATAAAAACGTATTTATACAGACATAAAAATCCTTTTGCTAGGCGAACTGGGTGAATTTCCATAATCGGTGCCGCCTGTACCGCAATCGATCCTACGACCCATAGAAGGTGGCTACGGGTCGTACCTACTTCCCGTATGTTCTTGGCCGGCCGAAATTTGGCTAAGTGTTGGACCTTGGTACGACTCGTACATGCTTCCTATTAGTCGTACTGATCTTCCGTGGTCTAACTCTATGAATTCTCAATTTTTCTAAAGTTCTTCACGAGTGTGATGGTACAACTCGTACCTTGATGCCACAACTCATACTGTCTATCCATGTCAGGAGTCAGCCTCTTGTGAAAATCTTCTGAATCTTTTCACGACTCAATGCTACGGCCTGTACAAGCATTGTACGACTCATACTGATAGTCGTAGGATGCACTCCTCATAACTTAGTCTTCTAAAACTTTTCACGATCTTTAGTACGGCTCATAACATCACCCAACGACTCGTACTGAGACTTGTGACTTAAGCCTATTTTCTACACTTCAGGATATCTTTTGCACATTCTTGCTCCAACAACTATTTATCCTGTAACTAAAGAAAAAGTTTCTTATATCTATATATACATACCTAAGTCCATGCTATTCTTTTAGTTTTGAGCATCGAAAGTGCTATAAACTCACAACACATCAACATGATAATGCTTAAACCACACCTCCTACTGAAGTATGAAGCGGACGTTGTCAATAAAGAATCCAACTAGAAGTTTGGGTTGATTCCACAGGGAATATAGAAGGATATAGAAGAACTCTAGTATCTAATATTTTGAGTCATTATCTCCTAAACGGAGGGGATTTGCAAAAGTAATAAATAACAATGTTAGAAAAATTGAATGTTGATTCAAATTAATGCAATTAACTAGGCTAAGTGCTCCCCATGGATCCTTAACTACTTCGGAGTTTACACTTGTGATCTATCCCAATACTTTACCTGTAGAACTAATAACATTTGTTCATCCAAATTAATGGTTCGTCGCTATTTGATAATTATACTTAATCACTGGGTCAGGTCTCATGAGCGATTTCAATTTAACTGTTATCAATTTGTCCAATATTTAACTATCCTGCGACCACAACTCATGTTAATACAATGATCATCAAGATCAAGGCTTTGTTGTAATTCTCTTTTCCTAATCTCTACTTCTCTAAGTTCAAACAAGTAAAGAATTCAGGCATGTCCTAACGTTGCTTACCATTAAGAAACTTTAAAGTTGAAGAGAATACAATACAAGCGTTTATTATTGGTTTAGTATCACTTCGTGCAAACCCTAGTTCGTTAATTCACCATGGTTCCCATGAAAACACATGTGTTAGCCCTTTTCACAAATATATAACATAAATACATGAAAACACACATTATTTGTTCTCAAAATATAGTAAAGTACGGGAAAAATATGTCTATGATGTGCATGAGTATTCCCTTCATCAACACCCCACACTTAAACTATTGTTCATCGTCAAACAATCTACTACTTACCTTTTAACAATTAAGCACAATCTTCCTACGAATAGGTATACTTTCACTTAGGATCATGAGACAAATCAATGAAGCTCAATCAATTCACTCGCATGCATATAGGATCAACATTAAAATGTCAAAGTTTGAAATCACTTAGCTTTTGAAAACTAACTCATCAAGACATATTTTGGGCCAACATGAATTATATGTAATTTAGCAATCAGGATATACCAATGTCTTATCATTGTGCCCCTCACAATTTGGAGAGATGCCTTTTCACACAAGATATAAGTCACTATAAACTTGGGCATAAATATAATAATTTCCTCTCACTCTCCAAAAGAACTTAACATACATGCAAAAGACGATCCATAGGTTTTGTGTAATACTCCGATAATATAGAATTATGAATCAAGGATCAATTATGACTTAAATCTAGTTGTAACATACGCTAAGGAATGGGTAGGAACTATTTGGCCAAGATAGTGATTAAGCTCCCTAAGCACTTTAATACTTCACAACACTTTGATTTTTAGAAATTTCTTCAATTTCGAAATTTTCTCCTTATACCTCCTTTTGTTTTCCAATTTTTCAACTTAGGTGATTAGTGAGGATTTTTCTTTCAACATTGAGCTCATTCACACATTTTTTTATCATCATTTTTAAAGCTCTTTCTTCTTTTTGTTTTCCCACTAATATCACCCTCCTTGTTTAGAAATTTTCACCCTTTTCTTTTCTTCTAATTCACCACACTTTTTAGCATTTCCCTTCACATCTCCTCTTATGCTAATTTCATACAAAAAAATTTTCATTAAAGTGCTCTATGAGTCATTTGGATAAAATACAAGTTAATAGAACAAAAAGGGATTTAAGCTTGTAATATGGCTATCAAAAGAATAGGCTAAGACTCAACATTGCTAATTAGGATAATTAAAATCAAGGTAGGTAAAATAGGATAAAAATAAGGCTACCAAAGAAACTCCTATATTACTTCCTAAATCAATCATTTGTATTTTGCTTTGCACACACACCGGGCCAGTTCTAGACATAAATTTACAAGCATGGAGTTAAAAAAAATTCCTCACACATTGGCACAACATGTTTTAACATGGAAATCAAGATCACTTAATCAAATATATTCATATTGCATGCATAACATAATTAAGACCAATTTTTCAAGTACAAGAGTCAAGTTCCCAAAGACTAAGTGTTTCTACCTTTTTTCATGCATTTTTGAGTGAATTTAATATGTCTCAATGATACCTAAAGTGAAGCACCTAGCATTCGTAGGATCCAAGTTTTTTTTCTTCCTAATGACTAATTTACCCTTAAGACGGTTGTCATCCATTCATCATCGGGATAAGTCATGACTCAATGAATAAAAATAAAGAAAATAAAAAATTTAGACTCTCTAGTCGGTTCTAAGGGACTATCCACCGGAAAAGTACCAAAAACAAAAACCGGAGGAACCCAAAATAAAATAAAACTAAAAAAATACTACATACCAACAAGCATGCATGATAAATCATAAATCCCAAAAAAACTAGGCCTACCACGTGCAAATTTAGCAATTAAGGCATGCATGGTAATATGAAGTTCACTTCTCCCACCCCACTCTTAATTAGTAATATTGTCCCCAATGCTAAAGCAATAAAGCATAAAGTAAAAGAGTGAAAGAAGAACTCTCTAGGCCTCTACTCATTGTCTTCAATATTTAAGCTCAATCTTTATTGAAAATCATGACCTATCACCTGCACACTTTAACAAACACATAAAAACTATGTTGAAAAATTGAATGTTGATTCCAAATTAATGCAATTAACTAGGGTAATTGTTCCCCATGGATCCTTAACTACTTTGAATTTTACACTTGTGATCTATCCCAATACTTTGCTTGTAGAATTGATAACATATGTTCATCCAAATGACTGGTTCGTCACTATTGGATAACTATACTCAATTACCAGGTCAGTTCTCATGAGAAATTTTAATTTAACCATTACCAATTTGTCCAAAATTTAATTATCCTGCGACCACAACTCAATTTAATATAATGATCATCAATATCAAGGCTTTGCTGTAATTCGCTTCTCCTAATCTCTACCTCTCTAGGCTCAAGCAAGTAAATAATTCAGGCATTTCCTAACATTGTGCACTGTTAATAAACATTAAAGATGAAGAGAATACAATACAAGCATTTAGTTTTGATTTAGAATCACTTTGTGCAAATCCTAGTTCGTTAATTCACCATGGTTCCCACAACCCTAGTTGTGGTGGTTTTAGCCCACCATGTTTGTAAGTAAATTAATAGAATTCATAGAAATAAATACAAATTGATACTTACAACGATGATAGGAAGAAACTCACTTGACTAATTCAAAAAAATGGAAGAAAAATTCAACAATACTCTCAAATTTCAAAATGTAGGACACCAAATTTGTATCTAAAAACTTGAGATTTAAAACTCTAATCCAAAAGCTCTCTTATTACATAAAAATAAAATGGTATTTATTGTAGTAGATTTTTTCTTTACTTGTTCCTTCTCGAATTTGACTTGGACTTTGAGCTCCTTTTCCTAGTTTAAGTAGGAGATGTCTTTATCGTCCATGTGAACAGGCTTGCCGTGTCGCGTGCCTTATCGTGCTGGGAAGGCAATGCCTCACGCTTGGAAATGCGTGCAAGATGTTGTCGCACCGCACATGGCTTTGCGCCAGTGTTGCTGCTGCCTTGCGCGGCTGTGTGCCATCCTAGTTCCAAACTTTAGTCCTTACATCATTCACTCCAACTTCTTCTCATTTGATCAAAAAGCCTCAAGTACGTTCAAATCCATCACTTCTAGCCCTTGAAACATCTAATCACATGTGTTATCCCTTTTCACAAATATATAGCATAAACACATGAAAACACACATAATTTGTTCTCAAAACATAGTAAAGTACGAGAAAATATGTCTATAAAGTGTGTGAGTACGCCCCTCATCAATGCTTGATCACCCTCTACTCTTTTAAACTTGCATTCATGAGTTTTGAATAGGTTAGAATGACTTAACCTATCTTAATACACTCTGAAAATAGCATAAAACGACGTAGTATAGGACCCTAAAGCATAGGAATGACGAGAATACCCTTAATAACTTCACAAAAAATAACTGCTCGTTTGTCCTCACGAGGGACCTAACGTGTCGTTGCCACCAACCATGGCTCGTTACATCGATCGATGGGTATACTGTCGAGGTTTCACCTAGAACTCATAACGGGCCATCATACGAATCATTACCGGTGACCACGACTCATGGTCACTAATGAGTTTGTAATTTACCAAGTCATTAGGCTCTAAAACTTGAGATTTATTTTCATTCTTGAGTTGATTATTTGGATTTTATTCCCTTTTTGCTTTAGTTATGTGCATATGGATAAAAGTGAAGAAAAGAGCAATAAATGTCGCAAAAAGAAGGGAATGAGAGTGACTTGGCAATTCGCAGATGAAACCCGGTGAGACGTTGGCCAAAGGCCGAATATCACCGCCTCAAAGGATTAAATGCCACAGGCGGTTCGCGTCGAGCCTCTGGTCCAGTCGCTAAACGATACCCAAAAGTTTTGGAAAATGGCTTAAAGACTCGGTAGTTCACAGATTGGCATCGGCGAAACGTTGGGTGAACTACTATTGTTCACTGCAATTTAGTGAAGATGTAGAAAAGACACCCGGCAGTTCAAGAATTGTAACCACCGAAACGTCGATGCTTCTGCCGGTTCCAGAATGGTGCTCATGGAGGTATAATCATCCAACACTAGAAAAGAGACAAAACGTGCCATACGTTTTAGGATATAAATAGAGATAAAGTATTTTGTACTCAGATATTCAGAGGGAGAGATAAAAATAGAGATTTTGAAGAGAGAAAAAAGCTTACATCACATCATTATTTCCCCTTTTAGCTGAAGAACATTCTCTTAGCTGAGAGAGGGAGATTCTGACTGAAAATTATAGAAAGTACTCTGTTCTATTTCCTCTTTTGTGCTAGTAAGTTTCAGCTATTGTTGAAGATTATTTTGTGAAGTTGATTTATCTACTCTTGCTATTAAATTCAGTGATTCTATTGATGAATGTATTTTTGAATTTCTTAACTATGAGTAGCTAAATCATTAACTAGAGGTGTGTGAAGATGAATACTTAATTGGATTAGGTATTGCTAGAGTCATCTTCATATTGTTCATGCAAGTGTAAATCTATTAGATTCTCTTCAATTTATAATGGAAGATCCATTGAGTATGATATGGGGCTATCTATTCTTTCTTGATTATTGCTTAAAAAAGAATAATTAAGTATTGAAAGAGAATTTAGTAGTGGATATGGAGAAGAGAGTGTGAAATTAGTCTAGAAATAGCCGAAATTGCATTCTCTTTCGTCATTAGCAGCTAATAG
>JACEIK010004198.1:49362-70040 GCA_018107945.1 Datura stramonium | reverse complement strand
CTCATAAAATGACCTAGCATGTCCCAATTCTAGTTAGTATATAATCTACACCGTACCTCTAGTATTTCACATCCTTGTTGACAACTTAGCTGATCTTTCTATTTTATTTCACTAAATCAACCAATACAATTCTCTGAAAATTTCAACTCCCCCAAATTTATTTGTTTCTATATTAAATATTCGTGGTGCAAACTAACATCGATTTCGCAATCAACACTTGAAACTACCATTCTCTAGTCCTCGTGGGATTCAACCCTTGAACTCGTCAGGTAACTTGTTTTTATACTTCAGCCATGTATATTCTTTGTATTAAGGATATATTTTGGACGTTATCAAAAATGGCGTCGTTTCCGGGGAATAGATCTTGATGATCTTATTTTTATTGATAAGTTGAAATAGTTTTGCATTGTACCTACTTAACGTGTGTTTGCTATGTTGTTAGGATCTCATATCCACATGACTCATCACTACAAAGCAGGAGATAGCTCAGTGGAGGGTAATGGAACTCGAGGAAGATAATCCGACGATGCCGGAAGTTGCAGGAGCTATTCACCTTCCACCAATGGTAGCGTATGCATTGTTTCATGTCACAAGCACCATGCTTCACTTGTTGCAAATGAAGGGACTCTTCGACGGAAAACCAAGTGAGCATGCAAATCGTCATTTGAGAAACTTCTTGGAAATATGCCAGCCCTTTAATATAACAAATATCAGTCAAGAGTCAATCAGGTTGACTCTTTATTTTTTCATTGATGGGGGAGGCAACAATGTGACTAGAGGAACTCCCTTCGGGATGTATTACTTCATGGAAGGAGCTAACCGAGGGCTTTTTGGACCGCTTTTTCCCTCCATCAAAGATGCTTCAGTTGAGGGATGATATTACATATTTCAGGAAAGAACCTGGAGAGCCTTTACACAAGGCGTGGTTAAGGTTTAAAAAGAAGGTTGCTCCTTGCCCAAATCATGGATTTCCAGATGGAGTGCTTTTCCAAAGTTTCTTAGGGCCCTCAATTCAATCAACAAGTCTATGGAAAACAACCTAGCTAGTGGTTCTCTTATAGATCAAACATATGGGTTGGCCAAATCCATCCTAGACCTAATGTCAAAGACCAATAGGGCTTGGAACACAAGATAAACAAGTGTGTCCACTCATGAGATTAGTTCAAGTGCATTGGAGGCTGAGTTATGAAAATAGGATGAAGAGCGGGATGAAAATCTCACCATGATGATGACACAACCAGAATTAATGACCAAGCATGTGATGGGAGCAATGCTAAAGGTGGTAAATGCCATGGGAATGCAAGGTCCCTTACAATATGAAGGAGAGTCATCACCGCCAAGATATGATGAGGAATGCCAATATATGGGTAACCAAATGGGAGGTCCTCGACCTGGCTTCCAAGTAGCAAACCAAGGACCATGGCGCCCAAGGGATGACAACCAAGTTTGGAGAGATCTTGAATGACAAGGATGGCCTAAAAGGAATGAACGGTGGGGTAGTAGAGAGCCAAACCAAGAGAGTGATCACTATCATCATAGTTCAAATCCATATATTCCCCCTCCTAAGGTTGGGAATTCACAAAATTAGCTGGCATGAGTGATGCGGGCAATTCGAAAATTGAAGAAACGCTATCGAGAGTTTTGAAGAAGGTTGAGTCGACTAAGAGTGGTTAAAGGAATTAAGAGAGGAGGTGTCTAACCTCTCCCATACAGTGAGTTCACACTCTACCTCCATCAAACATTTTGGATGCCCAAATGAATCACCTATCGGCTCAAATGAACCCCTAGATAAGGGAACACTTCCTAGTAACACAATGCCTAATCCCAAGAAAGATGGTCAATGCATGGCAATTGTCACTAGGAGTGACAAGGTGATTAGAGATGCCCTTGTGAAGCCTAGTGAGGTTGATAGCCAAAAATCAATTGAAGAAGATGAAGTCGATAAAACACCAATGACTCCGAAGAATACAAAATAGATGGATGAGGAAAAAGACGGAAAGGATGATGAAATCCTCCCCCATGCTGCTGATAATGAGGCGGGCGTGAAGGCCCCGAATGATGATAGGGTTGAATAAAGAATCCCACCTCCTTATCCACAACGGCTGACCAAGAAAAAGAAAGATGATCAGTTTAGAAAGTTTGTTGACATGTTTAGCAAGTTATCCATAAATATACCATTAGTAGATGCTTTACTCCAAATACTTGGTTATAAAAAGTTTATGAAAGATTTGATAAAGAAGAAAAAGGTAGTTGATGTAGGCAATGAAGAGAAAACGCACCATTGTAGTGCGGTGATGATGAGTAGTCTTTCCCCTAAAAGGGAGGATCCCAGAGCTTTTACAATCCCGTGCACAATTGGGATATGTGTGTTTAAAAAGACCCTATGTGATCTCGGCGCCAACATAAATTTGATGCCCATGCTCATCTTTCAGAAATTGGGACTCGAAAGCATAAAACTGATGTCAATGAGGCTGCTAATGGACGATAGGTCAACAAAAACACTAGTGGAGGTTCTAGTAGATGTGCTAGTGAGAGTGGACTAGTTTATTCTACCAGCAAATTTTTTTATTTTAGATTGTGAGATGGATGCAGAGGTTCCCATTATTTTGGGAAGACCATTATTGGCTACGGGGAGAGCCATGGTGGACGTGGAGCTTGGAGAGCTAAAATTTCGAGTTGGAAGTGAGGAGGTCACCTTGAAAGTGTGTCCATCAGCTGAAATGCCCCCGAGTGCAAGGTGGTTGGAGTATTGCAAAATGACAATAAGGAAAAGGGATTGGAGCTAAAGGAGACATTGTCAGATGATGACTCATTGGAAAAGAGTTGCTGAAAAATATAGGTCAATGTCGTGCCACGACGTTAACTAAGGCGCTTCTTGGGAGGCAACCAAGTGTTTAGTGAATTGCTTGATGTTTTTGTTGTTTTTATTTGTGTAGGAGCTGCGAAATGAGGAAGAAAGGGAGAAATAAACCATGAAGGAAGGAATGTCAAGGGACCGGCGAGCCGCTAATCCAGAGACGTGAACTGCGAATGAAGTGACCACAAAGAAGAAGGCTGAGGTTTGGATCGAAGAACTGGCGGGTCCATTGGAGAACCGCCAAATCAAATTTATGAGCCGCCGGTGGATAGCCAATAGATTTCAGGAAATATGAAGCTCTGACATAGAAGCGGCAGGTAATCGGACGATCCCCGATGCAATTCGCGAACCACCGGTGGATCACCGGCAAGAAATAGATCACTGGGAAAACACGCATGGCAAAAGAAATCACAACGACGAACCGTCGATGTGATTCAGTGAATCGCCGATGACATGCCGATCGAGGTGCGAAGATATTACAAAATGGAATTTAAATAGTTGGCCCACAAAATCCCAAATACCTGACCAGCCACCCTATTCTACAAATATTCCCATATTTCCCCTTTTCCGAACAATTTTTCATTCCATTTTTGTCTTTCCATTACCCAACATTACCAATCCCCCATATTCATCCATTTTCAACCTTTCCACTTTCCCACTTTTCCACCTTCCCACTTCCTACCAACACACCCACATTAAACTCTCCACCTTCCTCTCAACCTACCACACTTCCATTCTCCACTTATAAAATCCCTCCATATTTCACTAACACACTCACTACACTCACACTCCCTACACTACATCTATCTCAAGGTGCCATTGTAAGATTTAGTCAAGCTCTTTTTGAAGTTCAAGTGTGTGCAAGCAATCTCCTGATTTGGTAACAATTTTCTTGCCGTTGTCTTATTTTTATCATTAGAGAGTACCTATTAAGGAGTAATCCTGTGTTTCCCTTCCTTGTTGAATTTTTGATTGAGATATGCTTGTTTAATGGAATGCGGTGTGCTTTTGTGTGTGAAATTCTGAAAAGGGTGAATTTGGAGTAACCCATTTGCATAAAGCACGATGTTTTTCCCGATGATAGACCGGGTGACGCCATTCTTAAGGGCTAAACATCATGAATATGTGTTTGAATGGAGCAGTGCTGCTTTTATCATGTTTGATGTGAGTATGTGTTAATGGGTGCCTGTGACTAGTGAGTTAAAATTTGGGGATGACAGGGTCTAGCGTTTCACCGGTCAGATTCGGCGAATCGTTGATGGAGCACCGCTTCACTTTGAAAATTGGCTCTGGCCACTGAGTGGATCCCGCGCTACATCGATGGTTCACAAACCTGGACCGGCGATTCTCCGCTTAAACCGCTGAAACCCTCTCACTTGCCCAGTTTTCTGTAAAGCATCGGTGGGTAATTGCCGGTCCGCGAAATGCCTTCTATGAACTGCCGATCCTCTGTCGGTGCTATTAGGTGTTTAAATGATTGTTTTGTTTTCTCTTATTTCTCAGTTCTCCCTTAGACTAGTTTTCTTTTCTTTTAATTTCTGCTTCAAATTCTTGTCACTAACATAACTCTTGAAGAAAAATGAACCATGTCTTCAACAAGAAACATAGGAAAAGGAAAGGCCCCTACCTCTTTTGCTAACAAGGGCAAGGGCAAGGCAAAGGCTTCCCCACCGCGGGCCAACACAAAGGAGGCAATAATCTTCTGCATCCCCAATATGCAAGAGCACTACATCATTTGTCATGGTCGATCAACCACCATGGAGAAGCGGTTCGACTTGGCAGGGTTGAATGGTGATTTTCCCAACATCACCATGCAATTCACCGACAGGAAGTGAAATGCATTTGCCAACCCTCTTTCACCAAACTATCCCAGCTTGGTAGCTGAATTCTATGCCTCATATCAGGCCTGACAGGAGAGTATGCAACACAGGGGCAAAGTGGATGATTTCCCATGCTTGCCATCAGTGATGATCTGGGGAGTGGAGGTTGATATAACCCCGGCGCCTATAAATTACCTATTCTAGGAGGACGAAGTTGACTTCGCTACGGAGTATATGGCAAGGATGGCTAATATGAAGGATCAGTTCCCTTGGTTAGGTTGCATCATAGCTGTTGGTAATCCTCTTTGGGCCTCTATGGGTGACAAAATCTCTCGCCACGACTTGAAGTTCGAGGCTAAGTTGTGGCTTAACTTTTTTTGTGCTCGAATCATCCCCTCTAAAAATGAGCAGAGGGTCAGCCTTGAAACTACCATACTCATTTCTTGCATAATGACGGGACACCCCACCAACATTGGGGAAATCTTCGTTCAGCAAATGAAGAAAAAGTCCCGACAATCCTGTACCTCAATGCCCTACGCTGTCTCGATTTCCCAACTTTGCACAGCAGTTGGGGTGCCTCTATTCCCAGATGAAACTCCTTCCATTTCTTTAGGTGTGATATATATTTAGATAATAGAGATGCTGAGGCATCGGCAATGAAAAGAAAGCAACAACAGGCCTTTGGAGTGCAAGAAGTCCCTCTCCCACGGGTCGGCCCAATCGCCAATCACCCCTAAGTCAAATGTGCCCCAGCCTGAAATATCAGGCCAAGCATTGGATGACATGCCTCAGCGA
The DNA here is from genome assembly GCA_018107945.1 of Datura stramonium. Lineage (NCBI taxonomy): Eukaryota > Viridiplantae > Streptophyta > Magnoliopsida > Solanales > Solanaceae > Datura > Datura stramonium. The sequence continues at coordinate 64,568 of JACEIK010004198.1, read as the reverse complement.
GCAATTTCTCCCCTCCGCAATCTTCTCATCCTAGTGGTCTTCATCGACTTGTGGAGATGACAAACTCGCATGAAAACCAACATCAACGTTTGGCTAAGAGCCTCCCAGCACTCATTGCCAAAACATTTAATAAGGAGCTCAAGTCACTGTACGAGAATGTCGCCACTCTATGCAAGAGGGTGGATGCAGTAGAAGGGGCTGTCACTTCCCTCTGAACCGAGGTGCACGAGTGGAAGAGTCGGACTTCGGTAGAAGTGCCGGACATGAGCACCTTGGATGCTGTAATGGCTGCTCCTTCCTCAGTTCGGGGGCCAATTGATGATCTGTTTGAACGGCTGGGAGATGATTTCGCTGGGCTAGGTGACGCCAGTAGCGGTGATGGTGGTAAGGCAGATGCTGAGAATGAAGAGGAGTAACCCACTCAAGGAGTTCCTTTTCCCCTCCCTTTTTCATATCTACATTGGGACAATGTATACTCTTAAGTGGGGGAGTGATGAGCACGATTGATGAGGGGGCCAGGGATGGATGTTTCTTTTGATGTTCTTATGTTTTGTGTGAGTCTGAGTAAGTCCAGCCTTTGTCGTGCTGTTATGTTTTATTTTAATGATTGATGATTGCCCTTGTGGGGTGTGTCCTATTTTCAAATGAATGAATGAATGATTTGGTTCAATTTGTTTTTGTGATGAATGATTAGTGACTAAATGTGGTCTTTATTTTGAATTGCAAAATCTTGAAAATATTGAATGAAACGACCCCAAAGTCTTGTTCTTTTTTTGCCATTGTGAATAATAGTGTAGAAATTAAAATTCTGAGGGTTTTCCTTTGACCACGGTTCTTTCCCAAAGAGCAATTTTTTAATTTTCATTATTTTTTCTTGTCGAACCAAGTTGGTGTTTTCCAATAATGGATTGAGTGGAGACATTCTTGAGGGAAAATGCCATGTTACTTTGAGTTTTTTGTGAAGTAATTTTGAGTGGCATCACCGAAAAAAATTGTTCAAATGGAATTGTAAAAACCAGGGCATGAAAATGAAGATAGTGAGGAAGTGTTGACACCATAGCATAGTATTCTTTGTGATACATTATAAATTCCCTGCTTGACTTATGATGTTTGCTTGCTTTGATGTCCTAATTGTGTGTCTTATGTTGGAAATGACTCTTGTAGACCCTTTAACAGTGACACCTCGTGTGGCGAGGACATTTTTGATGAATCTCATGCATTACATCTTGTCGAGAACTTTCCCCAAATGTGATGTAAGGCGAAATCCTAGATATAGTTGAGCAAAGAACATGAGTTTAGGCTTTCTTTGTCCATTCACTTCACCCATATGCCTTCCATGAGTATTGATCCTTGTGAGCCAATGTTGAGCCTTAGACCTTTTCTTTGGCAACCACATTACAAATCTTAAGACCATTATTAATACCTCTTTTTGTCCCACATTCTCCCAAAATGCTAGTTACAAGATAAGTGATGAAATGAGGTTAAAGGCCTAAGAAGAGGGAGTGATAAAAACATTTGTGAAAAATGAGGCAAAAGCCTAAGTTTGGGGGTATGCAAAACAAAGGGGAGAGATAAGAATTATAGAGTGAAGGGAACACCGCCTTTTGTTAAAATGGACCAAAGGACAAATAAAAAAGAAAAAGACAATTTGTGTGAATTGGTGTCTCCTCTTGACGTAATAAAGTTAGTTGTAAAAGCAAAAGGGGTTATAAGGGCGATTGTTAAAGAAATGAAAGTCATCAACAAGGAAAGAAGGGAAGAAGATGAAGTGAGTGGAATTTATGTAAGGTATGTCACAAAAATCATTAAGGAGGATCTAGTCACTATAACCAAATGGTCATCCTACCCTTACCCCGAGCCTGCATCATAAACCTTAAGTCCTAAATGATTCTAGGTGCAACTACTCTACATTAGAGGTGAATTACATGAAGGGCAATCCTATGGGTCAAGTGTATGCATGAAGATTTCTTTTGGGAGAGTGAGTGCGAGTGTCTCTTTCAAATAATTCGTTGTGTGCATTCAAATGATCACATGACCAAAAGAACAAGGATCCTTATTTTGGTGAGTGGCATCATTCCTTTTTGGGGATGCAAGAGCATTCAGAGTTAAGGTGGAAATAGGGCAAGAAGTGTAAACTCTAAGGCAAGCTTTGAATTTGCAATGATTATAACTTGAGATGCTATGTTTGTTACTTGGTTGAGCAATGCCATTGTTTTGCTAAATGATTCCTTTCATAAGTTGTGCTTGGTAGAAAGTGGTTGCCTGTTTGAAACATCTTCATTGTTTTTGTCTTTTGGGGTATTTTCTTCTCTTTTTTCGGTGAGCGTGGTGAGTATTTTTGGGGTTATCATAGTTCAAGTGATTGACGAGGTCTAATTGTGAATAGAGATGGCATATTCCTCAATAATTAAGTATAACATTACTTGAGGACAAGAAATGATTTATGTTTGGGGGTTTGATGAGTTGGTAATTTACCATCTCATTAGGCTCTAAAACTTGAGTTTTTGTTTTGTTTTTGAGTTGATTATTTGGATTTTATGCCCTTTTTTCTTTATTTGTGAGCAGATGGATAAAAGTGAAGAAAAGAGTAAACAATGGAACAAAAAGAAGGGAGTGAGAGTGAATTGGTGATTCGCGGATGAAAACCGGCGAGACACCAGCCAAAGGCCGAATATCACTGCCTTAGAGGATTAAATGCCACCGGCAATTCGCGACTTGCCAGCGGCGAGTCGCCGAATGATACCCAAAATTTTGTAAAATGGCTTGAAGACCTGGCGGTTCACGGATTAGCATTGGCGAAACGCCGGGTGACCCGCCGGTGTTCATTGGAATTTAGTGAAGATGCAGAAAAGACACCTGGAGGTTCACAAAATTTAACTAGCGAACTGTCGGTGCTTCTGTCGGTTCCAGAACGGTGCTCGTAGGGGTATAACTGTCCAAAACTGGAAAAGAAATAAAAAGTCCCCTACTTTTTAGGATATAAATAGAGATAAAATACTTTGTACTCAGATATACAGAGAGAGAGATAGAAATAGAGATTTTGAAGAGAGAAAAAAGCTTACATCACATCATTGTTTCACCTTTTAGCGGAAAAACATTCTCCTAGCTTAGAGAGGCAGATTCTGATTGAAAATTGTACAAAGTACTTTGTTCTATTTCCTCTTTTGTGCTAGTAAGTTTCAGCTATTGTTGAAGATTATTTTGTGAAGTTGATTTATCTACTCTTGCTACTAAATTAAATTATGCTATTGTGAATGTGTTTTTGAATTTCTTAACTATGAGTAGCTAAAATCATTAACTAGAGGTGTGTTATGATGAATACTTAATATGATTGGGTATTGCTAGAGTCATCTTCATATTGTTCATGCAAGTGTAAATCTATTAGATTCTCTTCAATATTTAAAGGAAGATCCATTGATTATGATATGCGTCTGTCTATTCTTGCTTAATTGTTACTTAAAAAAGAATAATTAAGTATTGGAAGAGAATTATGTAGTAGGTGTGGAGAAGAGAGTGTGAAATTAGTCTAGAAATAGCTGAAATTGCATTCTCTTTCCTTATTAGTAGCTAATATCTAGGAATTAGTGCAGTTGTTAATCCAAATTAAATCGGGTTGAGCTAAATTGTGACTAGAGGTTTGACAAAACTCTAGTGAAAGGTAATTAGAAGGATGAAAAGCTGTAATTACCCACTTCCCGAGATTATTTACACTTGTTGAACTTATGAGATGACATGACATGTCCCAATCTAGTTAGTATTTCATCTACACTGCACTTCTAGTTTTTCACATCCTTGTTGGCAACGTAGCTGATCTTGCTATTTTATTACACTAAATCAACCAATACAATTCTCTTAAAATTTCAACTCCCCGAATTTTATTTGTTTTTATATTAAATCTTGGTGGTGCAAACTAACAATAATTTCTCAATCGACACTTGAAACTATCATTCCCTAGTCCTCGTGGGGTTCGACCCCGGCACTCATTGGGTTACTTGTTTTGATACTTCAGCCGTGTATATTTTTTGCATTAAGGATATATTTTGGATGTTATCAGTCACCACTAATTATCTCCATTGCGTCAAAAGCTCAGATCATTAGTTACCTGCTGACCATGATTCACCCAATGAATCGTGGTGTCCAACCACGACTCGTGGTGACCATCTGTAGGGTACACTATCTACTCAATCTTTCCTTTTCAATTTTCTTAGCCACGACTAACCTGACGAGTCATGGGGCCTGACCACGACTCGTGGTCATGCCCGTGGTGACCCCAAAACACAAGTTTCAAAACTCAAACCAACCCCTCACCACGAGTCACCTAACGGCACGTGGTTACCACACAGGTCACAAAATGACTTGTTCTATGACCTGGTGGAGATTTTTCAATTATCTCTGTTTCAACTCCCAGGTGTAATTTTGGGCTTTCGAGGTATTACAATATCTCCCCCTTGGGAACATTCATCCTCGAATGTTGAAAATCATACAGAAAAGAAGAGAAATGCAATCATCATATTCAAATACTGATCATTTAAGTTGAAAATTAACGGAATGACTACCTCCGAAATGAACTACATAGCTGAACTTAATTCGCAAAAGATACATACATACTTTTGCAAAGAAGAAACTGGGGCACATAAACTAAACATAAAAACTAAATAGAGTACTAGGGCAAAAACTGATACCTCAAACTGAAACTGAGTCGGAAGGAAATAGGTGTGGGTATCTAGCCATCATATTCCCTTCGGCTTCCCATGTAGCTCCTTCAACATGCTAATTTCTCCATAATACCTTAACTGAAGCTACTTCCTTGTTCCTTAGCCTTAGAACCTGATGACCAGTATTTCCACCAGAACCTTTTCATACTAACACCAACACTGTCCATGGGGACAACTAGAGCTGGATCACCCAAACACTTCCTCAAGAGCGATACATGGAAAATAGGATGCATGGAAGCTAATTCTGAGGCCACTCCAATTCATATGCCACCTTGCCAACCCGTTACATAATCCGGTAGGGGCCAACATAACGAGGGCTGAGTTTTCCATTCTTTCCATACCCCATCACTCCCATCATGGGAGACACCTTCAGAAACACCCAATCATCCATTTTGAACTCGAGTTCTCTCCTTCTCACATCAGCATAGGACTTTTAGAAACTTTGAGTTGTTTTTACCCTGCCCCGTATGAGTTGAATCTTCTTCATAGCCTCATGGACTGAACCTGGTCCGATCATCGCAACTTCACCAACTTCGAACCAACCAATAGGACATTTACATCTCCGCCCATAGAGAGCCTCAAACGAAGCCATCTGAATGCTGAAATGGTAGCTGTTATTGTATGCAAACTCGATAAAAGGAAATTGATCATCACAACTACCTTTGAAGTCAATCACGCATGCTCTCAACATATCCTTAAGAGTCTGAATTGTCCGCTCCGCTTGACCATCCGTTTGCAGGTGAAATGTTTTGTTGAGCTTAACCTGAGTACCAAGTCCTTTTTTAATCGACCTCCAATACTGCATGGTAAATTGGGTACCTCTGTCTGATATAATGGAAAAGGGAACTCCATGCAACCGAACTAGCTCTTGGATGTATAGTTTTGCATAATCCTCCATCGAATCAGTGGTTTTGATTGATAGAAAATAAGCAGCCTTAGTCAACCTGTCCACAACCACCCAAATGGAGTCATATTGTCGAAAAGTGTGAGGAAAACCTATTATGAAGTCCATATTTATTTCTTCCCACTTCCAAGTAGGAATACTGATATCTTGTAGCACACCTCTCGGTTTCTGATACTCGACCTTCACTTGTTGACAGTTTGGACACTTAGCCACAAATTGTGTGATGTCTTTCTTCATGCCATTCCACCAATAGACTTCCTAAAAGTCACGGTACATCTTGCTGGCACCTGGATGGATTGAATACCTAGATCCGTAAGCTTCGTGCAAAATCCAGTTCCTTAAATCACCTACATCCGAAACACATAAGCGACCCTGGTATCGAAGCATACCATCTCCCCCTTTGGAGAAGACCTCTACCTTTTGATTTTGAATGGCTTCCTTTAACCTTACCAAAATAGGGTCCTCGTCTTGTCTAGCTTTTACATCAGTCACCAAGGATGACCGTTTTGAATGATAACCCGCCATAGGTTGAATCAACCAACTAAACTCCCAACCTTGCAAGTTGATGCACGTATTTAACCATCTCCTTCTTTCCCTCATCCACATGGGACACACTTTCCATGAAGAGTCTACTAAGTGTCTCTGCTACTACATTTGCCTTTCTCGGGTGATAAAGGACACTCATATTATAGTCCTTGAGTATCTCCAACCACCTCCTTTGCCGAAGATTGATATCCTTCTGGGTATACACATATTGTAAACTCTTATGCTCTGTAAACACATCCACGTGGACCCCGTACAAATAATGTCGCCATATCTTCAAGGCGAATACAACCATGGCCAGTTCAAGATCATGGGTCGGGTAATTCTTCTCATGAACTTTCAGCTGTCTGGAGGCATATGCTATAACTTTCCTATGTTGCATCAATACACACCTAAGTTTGATCCTTGAACCATCACAATAGACCACGAACCCATCGGTACCCTCGGGTAGGGTCAACACCGGTGCTGAGGTGAGTTGAGTCTTCAACTCTTAGAAGCTCTTCTCACGAGCCTCCGACCATTGAAATTTCACCTTCTTTTGGGTCAATTTGGTCAAGGGTTCTGCAATAGATGAGAAACCTTCAAAAAATCTCTGATTGTTTCCATCTAAACCCAAAAAGCTCCGAATATCTGAAGGATTCACCGGTCTAGGCCAATTCTTCACCGCTTCTATTTTTTTAGAGTCCACTTGTATGCCCTCGCTTGATACCACATGGCCCAAAAATGCCACGGATTTCAACCAAAACTCGCACTTGGTGAATTTGGCATATAATTGGAAATCCTTGAGAGTCTGTAGCACCACTCTCAAATGAGCGACATGCTCCTCCTCGCTCCGAGAGTATATCAGGATGTCATCAATAAATGCAATCACGAACATATCCAGGTATGGCTTGAACACCCTGTTCATCAAGTCCATAAAAGTTGTAGGGGCGTTCGTTAGTACAAAATACATAACTACAAACTCATAATGACCATATCGCATCCTGAAGGCAGTCTTCGGGATGTCGTTCTCTCGAACTCTGAGTTGATGATACCCAGACCTGAGATGTATCTTCGGAAAGCACTTGGCGCCCTAAAGCTAGTCAAACAAATCATCAATCCTGGGTAGATGATACCTGTTCTTGATGGTGACCTTGTTCAATTGCCGATATTAATACACATACGAAGATTACCATCTTTCTTTGGGACAAAGAGAACTGATGCACCCCATGGGGACTTGCTCGGTCTAATGAAACCCTTATCCAAAAGATCCTTCAACTACTCCTTCAACTCTTTTAGCTCAACTGGAGCGATTCTATAGGAGGAATAGATATAGTCTATGTGTCGGGAAGAAGGTTGATACCAAAATCGATTTGCCTCTTAGGAGGAATATGCGATAAATCATCAGGGAACACTTCTAGCTACTCACATACCACCGTAACTGACTGGATAGTCGGGGTCTCAGACTCGACATCCTTAACTCTAACTAGGTGGTATACAAAACCCTTAGAAATCATCTTCCTGGCCTTAAGATAAAAAATAAAATGACCTACAGGCACAGCTAAACTACCCTTCCATTCTAAGATTAGCTCACCCAGAAATCTGAACTCTACCACACAGGTTCTACAATTAACGGAGGCATAACATGCAAATAGCCAATCCATGCCATGGATAACATCGACATCAATCATGGCTATCTCTACTAAATCTTCTGAGGTGACTTTCTGAAGGACTGTGACCGGGAAACCCCTATACATCCATCTAGCTACAACTGAATCACCCAATGGAGTAGAGACTAAGAAGGGTTCTGAAAAGATCTAGGGACTGACTCTGAAACTACTAGCCATGTAAGGTGTAACAAAAGACAAGGTAGCCCCTGGAAACATTAAGGTGAAAAACTCGTAACATACCAGTAACCACATTGGGGAAGTCTCCTGCTCCTGACGGGACGCAAGGGCATAGAATCTGTTCTGGTGCTGACTGCCAGCTAAACTAGTCTAAGCGCCCTACTGGGAGGGATGTGTTGTTGGAGTTGTTGAACTAACGACTGGTATACAGGCTCCGCCTCCCCCTGATCTTACCGAAAGGCAATCCCTGAGTCTATGTCCAGGTTTGCCACACTAAAAAAAAACATCTGATCCAACTAAGCACCTCTCTGGGTAATTCTTGCCACACCTTGCACAGGCTGGGAAGGTGCGCTCTATCTGCATTCTACCCTGGCCCCTTAAATTTGAAGCCCTGCTTCACTGATCACCTCGTGGACTAGATGGTGCACTAGCTGATGATGGTGCTGGAGAAAAAGACATGTGATGAGACTGCTGGAGATGTCCACCACCCGATCTAGGCTGAGAAGTCCCATAATTGTCTGTCCTATCCCTCTTCGCCTCTGTGCCTCTGATACACCACCTACATCTGTTGGGCATGTAAAACTATGCGGGGAAAATCCATGTCCTGATGTAGCATGGTGATCCTACAATCCTTATCCAGGTAGTCCGCCACTCCATGTACAATTCGGCTCACCCGAGCCCTCTGGTCTGCCACTAACTCTAGCACATACTTGGATAACTGGGTGAACTCTATAGCATACTCCTGAATCGACATACCACCCTACTTTAGATTTATAAACTCGGACACCTTTATCTCCCTCATCTCACAAGGGAAGAACCGATCTAGAAAGGCGCCATGAAACTCTTCCCAACTGATAGGGCCTGCTCCCACTTCCCTACGATATTTCAATTGTTTAAACCAAATATGTGCAACCCCTTTCAGCTGATAAAAGGCTAAGTCAATGCACTCCCCATTTGACACCCCCATGACTTGGGTGATCTTTAGAATCTCATCAATAAATTCATGCGGGTCCTCATCTACTTTTGACCCAAGGAACTCCTGTGGGTTCATTGTTAGAAAATCTCTAACCTGAGCCGCCACTGCATTCCCGTTCAGAGGGAGATGCGCCACCTCCTATTGATTTACCTGGGTGATCAAATCCTGTGCTAGGATCTATATGGTTTCCCTAAATTCAGCATGGGCAGCCGACTCTAGTGCTTGCTCCTCATGGGTTGGTAGGGCCAGATGGTGCCCTTCTCTGTTTCTGTTTTCGTGGCCGTTCCCATTTCTCCTTACATTTACTCGACGTCGGCGCATGATTCTGCAAATGTGTATAGCACGAATTAGAAGGATAGATAGTCATTTAATCGCACGACATGAGATCATGAAAGAAGGGAACATTTCCTAAATGTTTCATATCCTCTTCTTCATAAGTGTAGCGTGTTTCACACCCATATAAAAGACTCTACTTAACGTGGCTTTCGGACACCCTAGGACACTTCAAACCTATTGCTCTGATACCAAGTTTGTCATGACCCGAACATAGACCTGAACTGAGACCGAGACACAGGACAAGGAATCTCGAGGGACTTCGAGTCAACCCATGGAATGAACATTCAACTAACTCAATCAATAAAAGCAGAAGTTTCAACATACATAATCTAGCAGAAGTCTCAACATGGCGTAAGATCTGAAATACATCACATGCGTTTAAAGTTGAATACACTCTATGTCCGAGAAAGCCTCTATCACTGACGAGTTGATAGGACAAGACCCCAACTAACTCTCTAAAACTGAAACTGAAATTCCACCAACATATCTAAATCAGGATGGGCCCTCGATAGATGAGGACTCACCAATAAAGACTGATGCTACTCCAAAGGCTGGCTAGGGTCGAGGCTGAATCTGAGTACCGGAGCCTGTATCATGAAATGATACAACATAGAGTATGGGGTCAGTAAATGTACCGACTATATAAGGTAAGTAAAACAGACGTTTAAAATACATTAAACTTCATAAGAGTAGGTAAGCATGATCATAACATAAATATCATAACGTAATTTAAGGCTCAAGTTTCAAAGCATTTGTAAATCATTTATAATCATACTCACGAGTGAAAAGTTGTACTAAACATAACTTGAGACAAAGTATATAATCATAATCTTATATAAATCATAAGGATCAATGGGAGATTCTTATAACCGACATACCCCATATAAGCACACATGGATCCTGGCCTATAAATACCAAGTCGGGAGGGTGTTCGTACCTTTCCAAGGGTAGAACAATGAAAGGCATGATATCACTCATGAAAGGCCCATTTGGTGAAAAAGAGGATAGTCTCAATGGAGGTCTCATCATGACCTACGGTGGCACGTAGTTATGAGTTTTGGGGCAAAACTTGGGCCTTGAACCTACTCGGTGTTAAATACTACTCCCAAAACATATATAGCGGTCATAGGATAATAAAAAATGAGATTCATGGGCTAGTTAAATCATGATAATCATAAGCATTCTTGTAAATACATGAACTAGGCATGAAGAATAGGCTCGTGAGTCAGACATAATCATAAATGGTAAATCATGAGGTTCATGCATACTTGTAAATCATGTATATACTTGGTAAATCATAAATTCATGATGAGAATTTGAATAGATCCATATCATAAATTTTCAATCATGATGGGTTAAAGAACATCAAAATCAAGGTAAAATCATAACTCAATTTATCATAGAACATGTATGATTGGGCATAATTTAATAGAAATTTAAATCAATGAATTTATAGTCGAATTAGTTGTAAAATTTGACCATGATTCATAAAATATGACGCAAAACCTGAGAAGTATTAACCCATAGATAGATCATTAGGATTTTATAAGAATTGGGATAAAATCTGATAAGATTTTAAAATACAATTTCATGAATTAGGAGAGATTAGGCATGGGTGTGAACTAAAACACCCACTCATAACCCTACATACGTAAGAGACTTAAATTATATCATTTCCTTACTTGCCCAAGAGAAATTGAAGACCAATTGATGAAGAACATTGTGTTTTTATGCTTGATCACCCTCTACTCTCTTAAACTTGCATGCATGAGTTTTGAACAGTTTAAAATGACTTAACATATCTTAATTCACTCTGAAAATAGATTAATACGATGTAGTATAGGATCCTAGAGCATAGGAATGATGAGAATACCCTTAATAATTTCATAGAAAATAACTGCTAATCAGTCCCCATGAGGGACCTAACGAGTCGTTGCCACCAACCACGAGTTGTTACATCGATCGTTGGGTACACTATAGAGGTTTAACTTAGAACTCATAACGGGCCATCATACGAATCGTTACTGGTGATCACGACTCAGTGGTCACCACTCGTTATCTCCACTGCCTCAAACCTCAGATCAATAGTTACCTGCTGACCACGATTCACCCAACGAATCATGGTTTCCAACCACGACTCGTGGTTACCATCCGTAGGGTACACTGTCTACTCAATCTTCCCTTTTCAATTTTCTTGGCCACGACTAACCTGACAAGTCGTGGGGCCTGACCACAACTCGTGGTCATGCCCATGGTGACCCCGAAACACAAGTTTCAGAACTCACGCCAACCCCTCACCACGAGTCACATAACGACTCATGGTCACCCCCAAGGGTCATAGAACGACTCATTTTGTGACCTGGTGTAGATTTTCCAGATTTCTCCATTTCAACACACGGGTCTAATCTTTGGGCTTTCGGGGTATTACAATATCTTCCCCTTGGGAACATTCATCCTCGAATGTTTAAAATCATACAAAAATGTAGAGAAATGCAATCAATATTCAAATACTGATCATTTAAGTTGAAAACTAATGGAATGACTACCTCCGAACTGAACTACATATCTTAACTGAATTCATGAACCATACATACATACTTTGGCATATAAGAAATTGGGCAGATGAAATGAACATGAAAACTAAATAGAGTACTAGGGTAAAAGTTGATACCTCAAACTAAAATTGAGCCGGAAGGAAATAGGTGTAGGTATCTAGCCGTCATATCCGCTTCGGCTTCCCACATAGCTCCATCAACATGCTGATTTCTCCATAATACCTCGATTGAAGCTACTTCCTTGTTCCTTAGCCTTCGAACCTGATGATACAGTATTTCCACCGGAACCTCGTCATATCTAAGGCTGTCTTTTACATCAACACTGTCCACTAGGAAAACTAGAGTTGGATCACCCAAACACTTCCTCAAGAGTGATCCATGGAAAACAGGATGCATGGAAGCTAATTCTGAGGGCAATTCCAATTCATATGCCACCTTGCCAACCCGTTTCACAATTCGGTAGGGGCTAACATAACGAGGACTGAGTTTTCCTTTATTTTCAAACCGCATCACTCCCTTCATGGGAGACATATTTAGAAACACCCAATAGTCCACTTCAAACTCAAGTTCTCTCCTTCTCACATCAGCAAAGGACTTTTGGCAACTTTGAGCTATTTTCAACCTGTCCCGTATGAGTTGAACCTTCTCCATAGCCTCATGGACTGAATCTGGTCCTATCATTGCAACTTCACCAACTTTAAACCAACCAATAGGCGATCTACAACTCCACCCATAGTTTCAAACCAACCAATAGGCAATCTACATCTCTGCCCATAGAGAGCCTCAAGCGGAGCCATGTGAATGTTAGAATGGTAGTTGTTATTGTATGCAAACTTGATAAGAGGCAAATGATCATAACAACTACCTTTGAAGTCAATCATGCATGCTATCAACATGTTCTCGAGAGTCTGAATTGTTCAATCCGCTTGACCATCCGTTTACGGGTGAAACGTTGTGCTGAGCTTAACCTGAGTACCAAGTCCTTTTTTAAATGAACTCCAAAACTACAAGGTAAATTGGGTACCTCTGTCTGATATGATGGACAAAGGCGCTCCATGCAACTTAACTAGCTCTTAGATGTATAGTTTGGCATAATCCTAAGAGAAATTTGCACAATTGAAGTCTCCTAATATGGGTATCACCTATGGATCATAGCATCTGCCTACGACCCTTACCAGGAGCCGTGGAAAGCTTCAATGATTTTTGGGACTTGGCAGATCTCATGCGACGACAAGATGTTACGAGTCGTAGGAGCAAGGTACGAGGCATACCAAGACACTTGTAGAAATCTTCAGAAGATGCCAAAATTCTCAGAGCCAAACCAAGATTGGATTGTACGACTCATGGGATCATGTTATGAGTTGTAACGGATGCCAACACTTAGCAAATTCTATAGAATTCAAGGGATGTAAGATACAAGGCACGACCTGTACAACCCTGTTACGGGTCGTATGATGAGTCGTAGGATGTGTCGGCGCCATTATTTCCCTATTAACTTAGGAAAATGATTTTATTGTCTATATAAATACTTTTTTAGTTCAGAATAGGTCAGATTCGATCAGAATTAGTTAGAGAAGTTGATTATCAAGTTTGTAATTAGTTTTTGACAACATTGTAGAGAAATTCTTGAGATCATAACTTGGATTTCTCAATTGTTGTTGAATTGGTTTCATCATATTTTTTTGGAATATTCAAAGCAGGTTTTCTTTCAATCATCATTGTACATATTTAATTATGCGTTTATCTATGATTAAGCATAATGTTAAGACTTGCCCGAATTCTTTAGTTTCTTGAACCTATAGAAGTTGAGATTAGGAAAATAGAATTACAACAAAGCCTTGATTTTTATGATCATTATATAACTTGAGTTGCAGTGGCAGGATAGTTAATTTGGAACAAATTGATAATGGTTAACTTGAAATCGCTCATGACACCTAACTTAGGGATTGAGTATAGCATCCAATGGCGACGAACCAGTCGTTTGGATGAACCCTAGTTATCAGTTCTATAAGTAAGCATTGGGATCGATCACAAGTGTAAACACGAAGTAGTTATGAACCCATGGGAAACACTTACCCTAGTTAATTACAAATCCTGATAAACAACCCTGATTTTCGTGCTGGTTTTATAATTGTTTTTCTATAAACCCCCCAATTTGGAGATAACATACTAAAAAACTTAAATACCGGAATTCATATAGTTCTTACCATATTCCTTGTGGATTCGACCCCAACCTCTTTGTTGGGTTACTTTTTGATAACATTCGTTTCATACTTTACCAGGAGTGTGAGTTTGAGGGTTATCATGTTTTTTATTTTACTCAGGGTTGAAGTCTGAGTAGCCCTATGTGTGCTTAAAATGCACAGTTTGTCCAATGATAGATGGAGTGACTTTTTTCTTAAGAGTAAATTGTCACTTTTACTTGTTTGTCTGTTATTATGTTTAGTGAGTGAGTCTTGGATTTGAATGTATGTTGATTTCACTAATTTTTGGATGAATTTTGCTGACAGGCATCCAACGGCGAACCGCTGAATGACGCAGGTTAGGGTTTAGGGCTTCAAGCCACTGCCCCGAACCTGCGTTACACTGGCATTTCGCGAGTCAATACCAGTGAAATGCCGATGTGTCACCGATCGATCCCTATGTCCCCAGCATTCTGATTTTGTTCGGTGGCTAACCGACGATTCGTGGATCTACATCTGTATCTCACCGATGTTTGTTGGTACTGCCAATGAAAATCGAAACTCTTCTACCTTTTATGGTATCCAATTATTATAATTCCTTGCCTTAGTTTACGATAAATGTCAATTTTTATTTATTTATTTATTTTTCTTTTCTCTTGAACAAAAATACAAAAAGAAAGTCTTAGAGTATGGCACTAACATGGTTTTGTAGAGTATGTCTTCATCCAGGAAATCAAGCAAGGGTAAGGCCCCGCCCGCTTCAAAAAGAAAGGAAAAAGGGAAATCAAGGGCGACCCTAGCCCCTAATACCCGAGAAGCCATTATATACTCTGTTCCTGAAATCAAGGGGCACTATTGCATTTGTAAAGGCTACTCAATCACTATAGATAAGTGCTTTGATCTGGCAGGGCTACAGGGTTATTTCCCAAAAATCATAGCACAATTCACAGACCGCCTACTATAGCCTAGTGCCTAAATTTTATGCCTCATATAGGAGTGGGCATTCGGTTTTTTTAAATTTCGGTTCGATTTTTTCGATTTTTGGTTTTTCATTTAGTGTACCGAACACCGAACCAAACTAATTTGGTTCGATTTGGTTTTTTTCAAATTTGGTTCGGTTTGGTTCGGTTTTTCTAATTCGGTTTTTTCAGTTATGGGCCTAATCAAT
>JACEIK010004198.1:12693-42952 GCA_018107945.1 Datura stramonium | reverse complement strand
TAGACTCAGACATTTAGTTTTGATTTCAGATGTATGAACTTTTCTCAAATTAGCTTTCTTAAATGGTTTTTATTATTTAAGATTTTGCTATGTTTACTCAGATTACCAGTGTTATGATAGACCATGGGTTGGCTTGGGGTTACTTATGACTCCAAGTACCGTGTCTCGTCCAGGGTATAGACTCGGGTCATGACAGGTTCATCCCAATAGTATCTTCAAGCATCGAATAAGAACTTCTTCCTCTGTTGGGGAGTCATATATGCTGGGATCATGTCGCTGACAAATAATTTGCAAAGTCAGCGAACTAGGGAATCAAGTCCTAAGATACAGCTAATACCTGTTCGTCTGGGAAAGCATCATCGATATCAATCTCCTCTCTTGCTCTAGTCTCATATTCCAATCTAGATAGGTGACCAGCTACCTGATTTTCAGTTCCTTTCCAGTCTTTCACCTCAAACTCGAATTCTTGGAGCAACAGCACCCATCTGATTATCATGGGTTTAGCATCCTTTTTAGACATCAGGTACCTCAAAGCAACATGGTCTGTATGGACGATCACCTTAGTTCCAAGAAAGTTTGCTCGAAACTTCTCAAATGCAGAGACCACTGCTAGCAGCTCCTGTTCAGTGACTGTGTAGTTCTTTTGGGCCGTGTTGAGTGGTTTTCTAGCATAATAGATAGGATAAAAAATCTTCGCTCTCCATTGGCCCAAGCCGCACTGAGAGCAACCCCACTAGCGTCACACATTACCTCAAATGGAAGAGACCAATCTGGAGCTATAATAATAGGAGTAGTGGTGAGTTTCTCTTTCAAGCACTCAAAAGGCCTTCAGACATGCCTCATCCAATATGAACTTCACCTCTTTCTCAAGCAATTTGCATAATGGTTGTTCAATTATTGAAAAGTCCTTGATGAACCTCCTGTAGAATCCTGCATGCCCTAAAAAGCTTCTGACCCCTTTTACGGAAATAGGTGGTGGCAATCCTGCTATTACTTCAATTTTCACCTTGTCCACCTCAATCCCTTTTCTAAAGATTTTGTGACCCAGCACTATTCCTTTCTTGACCATGGAATGGCATTTTTCCCAATTAAGGACTAGATTAGTTTCTTCGCATCAGTTCAGCACTTTGCCCAAATGCTTGAGGCAAGATTTGAATGAGTCGCTCACAACTGAAAAGTCATCCATGAATACCTCGATCGTATCCTCCACCATATCCAAGAATATTTACTTCATACAGAACTGGAATGTGGTTGGTGCATTGCACAATCCAAAAGGAATTCTCCTGAAAGCAAATGTTCCATAAGGGCAAGTGAAGGTGGTCTTCTCTTGGTCTTCTGGGCTATAGTGATCTGATTGTACCCTGAATAACCATCAAGGAAATAGTACCAGCCTCTACCTGCTAACCTGTCAAGCATATGATCCATGAATGGCATCAGAATGTGATCTTTCTGGGTCCAGTGGTTAAGCTTTCGGTAATCCATGCATACACGCCATCCTGTGACTGGTCTTGTTGGTATTAGCTTATTCTTCTCATTAGGTACCACTGTGATCCCACCTTTCTTTGGCATACACTGTACCGGACTTACCCACTTACTATCCGCAATGGGGTAAACTACACCAGCATCTAGCCACTTGGTAATATCCTTTTTCACTACTTCTTGCATCGGTGGGTTCAGGCATTGCTGATGCTCTATACTTGGTATGCAATTCAGCTTGAATTGGATTTTGTGAGTACATATGCCTGGAGGGATCCCAATGATGTCAGCTATGGTCTAGCCAATTGCCTTTTGTGCCTTTTTAATACTTTGACCAAAGCTTCTACTTGCCAGTCTTTCAAGTCAGCTGCAATAATCACTGGCAAAGTGTTGTCTTCACCCAAGAATGCATATTTGAGGTGGGGAGGTAATGCCTTCAGTTCCAGAACTGGTGGTACCTCCATTGATGGCTTTGCTGGCAGAGTAACACAGTTTTTCATGTCAAGGTCTAACTTATTTGGTCTGAAGTTGTATGACCCCATTCCTTCTAGGGCATTTACCAATTTCGTGCACCCCGGTGCTCCATCTCCCTCATAGTTCATCAAGACTGCTGCTTATATGTCAATATTCATCATCTCTCCCATGGGCACTAGCATCCTCTTGTCTTCCATCTGGGTGTTCGTAAAGGTAGCTTTCTTTGTGTTATCCTGATTAAATCACAAAACAAAAACAAAGAAAAAGTAAACAGGGAAATAACACCCAAAAGTTAAATATAAGCAATTCTCTAATCTTAGCCATATTTTTCGGAAACGGCTCCACTTTTTAATAACGCACAAACTCACACTTCCTGGCAAAGTATGAAGCAGACGTTGTCAATAAATAAACCAACAAAGAGGTTGGGGTCGTATCCACAGGAAATAATGTAATAACTATACTAATGCTGGTACTTCAACTTGTTGGTGAGTTATCTCCAAATTGAGGGGTTTAAAGAAAAACAATAATAAAACAAGATCGCATTTGTGGTTGTTATCAAGATTTGTAAATAACTAGGATAATTATTCCCCATGAGTTCATAACTACTTCAGGTATACACACGTGATCAATCCATATGTTTACTTGTAGAACTGATAACTAGGGTTCATTCAAATGACTGGTTCGTCCTACTCAATCACCGGGTCAAGTCTCATGAGCGATTTCAAACGAACCATTATCAATATTTTCCAAATTAACTTTCCTGTGACCGAAGCTCAAGTCATACAATGATCATAAAAATCAAGGCTTTGTTGTAATTCTCTTTTCTTAATATCTACTTCTCTAGTTTCAAGCAAGTAAAGAATTTAGAAAAGTCTTAACGTTGCACACCGTTAAGAAATGTTTAAATATGAAGAGAATACAATACAAGTATTTAGAATTGGTTTTAAATTACTTTGTGTAACCTTATTTCGTTAATTCACCATGGTTCCCACAACCCTAGTTGTGGAGGTTTTAGCATCTCATGATTGTAAGATTATAATTAGTATTTTCATAGACAAACACATAATTAAATACTTACAATAATAATTGAAAGAAAACATGCTTTGAATATTAATGAACAAAATCAAGAATAATTGAAAAAACCAAGTATTGATCTCAAAAGTTGCTCTCCGAAACTTGATGATAATTCACAAACAATTAAATAAAAAATCTTCTCTCAATGTAATCACACGTCTACTCATCTTTCTTAACTGAAAAAATATATAAGGTATTTATACAAACATCAGAAATCTTTTCCTAAGCTAACAGGGAAATTTTCATATTTGGTGTCGACTCGTCCTACGACTGGTCATACGACCCATAACAGGATTGTACAGGTCTTCCCTTGCTCTCGTACATTCCTTGGCTACTACAGGATTGACTAAGTGTTGGCAACTAGTATGACTCGTACCATGGCCCTACGAGTCGTACAATCCATCCATGGCTTGGCCCTGAGAACTTTGACATCTTCTAAAGTTTTCTACGAGTGTTGTGGTACGCTTTGTTCCTTGCTCCTACAACTCGTAATTGCTTGTTGCATCTTGAGTTCTACCAAGTCTTTAAGAATCACTAAAGTTCTTCACAGCTCTTGGTATGGGTCATAGGCAGATGTTATGATCTGTGGGTTCCACCCATACCAAGAAACTGCTCGTGCAAATTTTCTCTAAAGTTTTTCACGACTCAAGTTACGGCTCGTACCATCTTGATATGACTCATACTGAGAGTCGTACTTTGCCTTCGCATTATTTTAGCCTTCTAAGTTTTTTCACGAGTCTCAGTATGGCTCGTACAATCTAGGTACGGCTCGTAGAATCTAGGTACGGCTCGTACTGAGATTGGTACTTGACTGATTTTCTACACTTTTATGCATCTTTTGGACATTTTTCCCCAACACCTATTTTCGCTGAAAACACAGTAAAAGCACCTCATATCAGTATAAACATACCTAAGTACATGCTATTTTCTCAGTTTTAGGCATCAAAAGTGTTGTAAACTCACAGTACATCACCCTTCCTGCAATCGTACTGCAGGTACAGGCGGAGACTCGATCGACAGTCACGTTAGGAGCCTGATTCAGTAGAGTAGTGGTATGCTCCTTTCTTCTAGGAGCTATGTTTCTATTTTGTTATATTTGAGTTTTGAGGTATAGTATGGGTAGGTCGAGGCCCTATCCCACGCAGTTTAACTTATTTTACTCTTTAGAGGCTTTTGGGGATGAGTCTTTCATAGTTTAGTTTAGTGAAGTGTTTTGGGCCTTGTCAGCTTTCCGTTGCTCAGTTTAGCTTTATTATGGCTTTTTCAGCATTTCAGTTATTGGTTATTGTTGTTGAGACTTTATGGGTCCAGTATTCACTTTGGTTGATTGTGACAGGTGGCCTGGATGGCCAACGTGTTACAGTTACAAATATTATATAGCCGACTTCTCGATCGGTTTAGAATCGAGTGCATGTTGCGCGTTACCCTAGTTTTTGGGCATGACACTCTCCTTATGCTTCTCACTCTTATTTGTTTTCTTCTTCTCCATAGTTCTCTTCCTTTGATTCTCCCACTTTCCACACAAATTATTTTGTTGATCATGACTATCCTCGTTTATCCTCTCCTCTTACTTCTCCTATGCTAGCCACACCTGCTGCATCCACTCCTCCTTCCCCCATTTCTCTTCCTCCTTAAACTCCCATTCCTGATTCTATTCCTTTTATCTTTAGAAAATATGCTAGGGATCATCACATGCCCTCTTATTTGCAAGACTAAATTTTCAATATCATTTTTTTGACCAATCTCACCCAACACTATTTTGCTTCACCAGTCACTTCTTCCATTTACCTTTCTCTGCTATATCCTAATATGATCAATCCTTTTTAAATTATATTTCGAATGCTTTTGAACCTACCACTTTTTTTCCAAGACTCTTTTCATTCAGGATGGCAAGAAGTAATGTCCAAAGAATTTGAAGCCTTGGAGGCATACAAGACCTGCAAAGTGTTGCAATTACCTAACGATAAGAAGACTTTACCATGAAAATGAGTTTACAAAATTAAATATAAACAGGATGGCTTTATTGAAAGATTAAAAACTTAATTTTGTTATTTGTGGAGACATATAAATGAAAGAAATTGACTTCACAGAAACTTATGTCCTTGTGTTTAAATTACTACAATTAGGTGTTTGTTGATTAGGTGTTTGTTGTCTATTCTTTTCAGCAAAAGAGATGGGTTGTGTCCTAATTTATGAGTGAATAATGTCTTTCATAGTGATTTCCAGAAAGAGGTATATATGAAATCCTCCCCCGATATGACACTACCTCCACCTACTCATGTGTAAGCTCAAGAAATTCTTTTTTGCTCTGACATCACGGAAGTGGTATGCAAGGCTCACCTCAGCCCTCAATTTTAAAATGATATCTTCATTCCATTAATGACTATTTTTTATTTTTTAAAGTTTCAGAAGGTAGGGTTACTATTCTTACAGTCTATGTAGATGACGTATTGATCACAGTCAATGATCCTATAAAATTAACATATCTAAAAACATTTCTATAGTATGAGTTTTGCATAAAAGATTTAGGGTGTGCTCGTTAATTTTTAGGGATAGAATTACTTAAAGAGCCTTGTGATTTAATTCTAAGTCAAAAGAAAATTTACCCTAGATCTGCTCACTAAGTTTGGTTGTTCTGATTTGAAGAAAGCTCCCTCTCCTCTGGATCCTTATCAAAAACTTTAGGCCAATGTTGGTGATTTTCTACCTGATGCTGCTGTTTGTCACTGATTCATGGGGGAAATTAAATTTTCTACTCACACGAGGCCTGACCTCTACTTTGTCGGTCAACAATTGATCCAATATATGCAAGCCTCTCGCGAATCTCATTTTGATGCGGCTTTATGAGTACTACATTATCTTCTCATAGATCCCGGTATGTGGATTTTCTTCTCATCTTCCCCTTCTTTTGATCTTCTTGCTTTTTACGACTCCTACTGGGGGTTTTGTATCGGTTTCAGACATCGGTAAGTGATTTTTGTATAGGTTTCAGACATCGGTAAGTGGTTTCAGACATCGGTAAGTGATTTTTTCATTACCTTCAGCGGAGCTCTCATATCATGAAAATCCAAAAGTAATTTTTGATTTCCCTATCATCGGTTGTAGCTGAATGTAGATCCATTACTGGAGTGATGGCAGAATTGACTTGGCTTGTACGATTATTCACCAATCTTAGTATTCCACCATCACGTCTAGTTCCTCTTCATTCCTATAGAAAAGCAGCAATATAGGTCTCTGAAAACTCAATCTTCCACAAGTCATATACCAAGCATGTGGAATATCGATTTCCACTTTGTACGCCATTAGTATCTTGTCAGGTTCATTTCGCTCTCGTTTGTTCCCTCGGTTGCCCAGCCCGCAAATGTCTTCACAAAACCTCCTTTTGGGCCTCATCATTGTTCTTTCTTAGACAAGCTAGGGGTTATTCCACCACCCTCCATTGATCAGAGGGTGTTAGGAATATGATTTCCCATTTCACATATGGACGTAGAGAAGGCATGATGAAGAGGGGGGACTGTTGACACCCAATTTTGACCTCCCTACGCCCCGTCTAAGCTTCTTATTAATATATATATATGCATATTTTTAAAATTATCTTTTTACGTAATTATTCAGTTCGTATTTTAATATTTTAGAAATTAATTATCATAATTTTTAAAAGTGTTGCAAAGTTATTCCAAATTATAGTTTTAAAATATTCACTTACATTTAGTTTCAATTAAGTGATTTTCTATGCTTATTTAATTATGTCATACATAGCACATTGCATAATAATATACATACATACATACTTTTAATTAAATGAGGTTTATTTATAAAATATAATTTACTTAAATTTTTATAAATTATTTAATTTTGTAACAATAATATTTATATAGTTTATCGTAAATTAAACTATTATGTTACCTATATACTAACTCATTTACAAATGTAGTATTTTTATTAATTTAATAGCAACTAATTCAAATTTTTCTCCAATTTAAATTCTAGCTACTTTCTATCCAATTCAAACCAATTTTGACCATTTTCTATCTATTTTATGTCAATTTTAGCCATTTTCTTTAAAATTCGGCCACATTTTAAATTCTAGTACAATTTCAATTTAACCCTACCCATTAACCCCATCCGGATGACCTGTGTACCATCTGAACCCGACCCATTTCATCTTAAAATCAACCCTTCATCTTATCTAATCCTACGGTTGAGATTAAATCCTAACCTTTTACCATATTTAATTATTACCCCTCCAAACCCTAATTTTTTTTCATCATTTTTTCCCTCTTTCACCAGAAAAGGCCACATCCCCTTCTCCTCTCCCCCTCGGGCTCTCTCATCTTTTTCCAGCTAAACGCCTTCAA
The DNA here is from genome assembly GCA_018107945.1 of Datura stramonium. NCBI lineage: Eukaryota > Viridiplantae > Streptophyta > Magnoliopsida > Solanales > Solanaceae > Datura > Datura stramonium. The sequence continues at coordinate 35,570 of JACEIK010004198.1, read as the reverse complement.
CCGGAGACAACAGCAACCACCAACTTCATCCTTTTCTTCTTCCCCTCTCCTCTCCGGCCATCGTCCCACTGCGCCGGTGAAATCTCACCAGCTTTGCCTTTCCATCGCCGGTCTCTGCTGACCGGAGAAGTACCGCACCTCCGCCGAACCCAGATCTCCCTCTTCCTTCCCTCTCTTCTTCTCCACCGTCCATCGGCCACCATCGGTAAAAACAAAAGATCCAACCGCCGACTTTATCCCCTNGCCGAACCCAGATCTCCCTCTTCCTTCCCTCTCTTCTTCTCCACCGTCCATCGGCCACCATCGGTAAAAACAAAAGATCCAACCGCCGACTTTATCCCCTCTTCTCCTCCCTTTCTTCTCTCCGACAGATCTCACCTCACTCCACCATCTCCGGTAAACAAACATAGCATCATCGGATAGACCCCTCACCATCATCCCCGTTCTCCCTCTTCGTTTCCCACTTCATCTCAAATGAAGCCATCGAAACTCACCAAAACAGAAGAGACCACAGCCGCTCTTCCTCTCTTCCTCTCTTCCTCTCTTCACCACCAAACAACCAATGTTAACTAGTAGAAGATGCAAATTATCCAACCATCCTCGTGTCCCATTAGATTTCAAGATGCACGAGTTTAAAATAAATTCATGAGAATCTATCTTCCACATGGTCCATTTTTGTTTGATTATTATGACATTTTGATAAAATTCTTAGATGTGAGATTATACAAATGTTTCACATATTTTCATATAATTTTTCTTGATGTTTATTAATTTGTGTCCTTATTTTAACATATGTGAAAACCTTGAATTTCATGCTTGAATTTCATGCTTGAATTTACATCAAAAATTCTTATTTTTGTTTACTGGCTGATCAGTGCTCATATTCTATTGATGAATAAGCATGTGTTATGAATTTTTTATTTTTCTAAAAAGAAATTTTAGTTGCCTTGTGAATTATGTCATGGCTTCGCTATCTGGTTTCTCGGATCGATCTTATAGCTGTGACTGATTTTTTTTTATTTTTTTCTTGAAGAATGGGATCCTTGAAAACTCTTGTACGTTAAATGTATAGACTATGCTCTATGCACTTTAATTTTAAAACAGGAGACAAACTTTGGCGAATGTTACTGAATTGATTGTCATTGCAAGTTAAAAGAAATTCTCCTAATTTAGATTTGTTCATAATGAAATAGTTTTGGTATTTGATGATTTATCGTAAGCTAACCACTAAGTAATTTTTTCCCTGTTGATTTATATTACCATGTAACCTAGAAGTCCTTACCTTATACAGTAATAGTATAGTCTTGAATTGGCTATAGTTTGAGTCCTTTAATTGACTTTACTATATCAAGTAAATTATTTCGATTAAGTAAAATATCTCATGACATCTTCCATTTCTTTGGCACTATGGTATTTGTGGTAAATTTCATTAAATGACCTTCCATAATTATTTGTGACATCTATTATTATTTTCTTTGAGATGTTAAACTTGTTTGGTAACTTTTGATATTCCAACATTTATGGTAATCCAACCAACTTAATATTTTATTTATTTGGTAAAACTTTGAATTGTTTAACATTAATTGATTCTAGATATGCTAATTAAGAAAATATTATGTGATTGATTTCCTTGATTACCTTCCCTTCTTTTATGTTCCTAATTGATTTGCTTAGAAGATTGATTTTCTTGTCCATATTGAGGATTACCCTATAATATATAAGTATGCATTTTCTCCACTTTTGGGTGGGGGAAGAGACAAACATTACTTATTCCTTAACAATAAAAAATATTTCTTCTTCTTTTTAGCTAAAAATGAGACCGTTGAATACTTGACCTTAACTCGTGTCCTCTTCTGCCTATTACAAGTCAAGTTAAACTTGTTTACTCTATTGTTTGCTGATTTATTGTGCTCTCTTTCTTAATTGGTTTGTGTTTCTTCCACGTGTCACCATTATATGATGATGATTAAAAGTTTTACCTGTAATATTTTAGCATTTAATATCTATTTAGAATCATATAATATGTTTATATGCCTATGAGAAATATGTTCTAAGTATTAAACTAAACATAGCCATAATTGGGAATGTATATTTGTATATGTGTGCTTTGTTGGTATTTGTGTGTGCTCAACAAGTATCCTTTGATTGTTTAGAATGATACGGAAGAGTCGCTCGGAGTTTAGACCTAAAAGGAATGTGAAAAGCTTAATTTGATGTTATTTATTTATTTATTTATTTATTTTTGTATTTTATGTTTTTGCTATTTCATTAATTGTTGTAATGTAATAAACATTGATATAGTGGAAAAGGAGATGTTAAAGGGCAGGAATTATGTGTTAGTTGTTTTAACTTTATTTTTAAAGTTTCTTATAAGTTTGCATTATTTTATTTTTTTATTTATTTTAAAAAGAAAAGTGTTTTTTAATTATTTGAATTAGACGGTGCATTTTATAATTATGTAATTACCTTCTCTTAACATATGATTATTGGAGGTAAAGAAATTAGGAGTCTAATTTAAATTTTTCAAAAATTAAGCAGTGCCAGCGCTTTCAAGGCGACCAAGCCAAAGATTAAAAAAATATTTATGTGCTTAGATACTAGATACTTTGTGTGTTATATTTAAATTTCAATTTTTCACAAGTATATTATTATTATTATTAAACTTAAAACCGACCTCAAATTAATTTGTTGGGAACACGATTCATAATGTCTGTTGTCATTAATAAAGCAATAAATATTTTTAAATTTTAATTCTTTTTAAGCTTATCGACTGAAAAGCAGAACAGAATTATTATAAAATGATATAAATTATAGATTTTCTTGTCCTTCTTTTATTTTTGTTTGTGTAATTAAAGAGTTATATGTTGTGAGTTATGAAAAATATCCTTAGAATATTTCTTTTTAATAGCAAATGTTTCTTCTGATTGTTCGAATATCTTGGCTCACCATTGAATTTCTTTTTGTCCTTTAAATTACCCGCGTATTTTAATAAGTTTATATTGTCGTACTCACTATTATTACTTAAATAGTTTAAATTATATGTAACTTACTTCCTCATCTTGAAAAAGTAAATATTTTTTTTAATGAATAAGTTTGCGTGTTAAAATTATTTTATACTTTTAAGCTTTATACTAATAAGAGAGTTTTATTCGTCTTAAAATTAATTTCATATTTTTTATTTTTTTTAGTTTTTTTATATTTTTTAAATTTTTGCATTTTCTCATTTATTAATGATTTAATTTATATTTAATTAATTTATGTAGTAATAAAAATAGTCTTTTTAACTATCTTATTGTAGTAAATATTTTAAAATATTATATTTTTTATTTCTTTGATAAGTTTGCATTGTATCTTATTACTCAAATTTTTATGCTAATCATAAATTTGTTGTGGTCGATGCTTAAACATTTATTTGTGTTGAAATAAGTTTTATATATTATGTAATGAATTTTTAGCTATATTTTGTCGTTTAATTTTACGCATTAACTAGTATATAATTTAATTTGCTTATTTGTTTTAATGAGTTTATTTAATCAGTACATAGTCAGATTCATTTTAATATGGACTATTTTTATCATTATAGTTAACACACATATTTATGAATTCGGCGGAACCCACGGTTGTGGAGCTCGAAGGTGCTTAACACCTTCCTTTCAAGTTAATTTGAGCCCTTACTCGATTAGGTGATGTGGGCTAGTTCACACAGGTCTTTACGTATGGTGGTTTAGTTAGGTGCCCTAACGCGCATAATTCATTAAGTGGGAGACTCATCACTCTTTTAATCTAAAAGAGTTGTCACGTGTCGAGTTTCGTTTTTTGCAAGGAAAATGAGAACGGCGGCATGTTCTGCTGGGGATTTTAGGTTTCTAACCATAACAGTTTTTTTTATGTGGAATTTAATTCTTTTTAATTTATGTTTCTGGTTTAGGATTTGAGAATCCTTCTTTTTTCATATCCGTGCATTTTCTTTCTTTTATGATTCTGCCATATTTAAATTTTCATATGTCTAGTGGAAATAACTCATTTATTATCTTGTCACATAGTTTTGCATTAATTTGGCAAATGATTTAATTTATATTTAATTTATTTATGTAGTAATAAAAATAGTCTTTTTAACTATCTTGTGTAATAAATTTTTTAAAATATTATATTTTTATTTTGTTGGATAAGTTTGCATTATCTTATTACTTTCGGATTTTATGCTAACCATGAATTTATTTTAGTTCATGCTTAAACATTTATTTGTCATTTAGAAATAGTTTATATATTGTCACTTAATATATTTTAGATATATTTTTGTTATTCGTTTAATTTTTACGCATTAACTAGTATATATTATAATTTGCTTATTTGTTTTAATAAGATTTTATTTAATCAATCACATAGTCAGATTCATTTTACTAATGGACTATTTTCTCCAATTAGTTAATCTCTCACATATTAATGAATTCAGTAGGGACCCACATAATTGTGGACCTTGAAGGTGCTTAACACCTTCCTTTCGAGTGAGTTGAGCCTGCCCAGGTGCAGTGGCGTGGAAACAGTTGCACGGGTCTTTCTATATAATTAGTTTAGTTCGGTGCCTTGCACCATAATTTGATAGGTGGCGACTCTTCACTCTTTTAAATCAAAGTTTAATGTCACGGGTCGAGTTTTATTTTTAGCGAGGAAAATGAAGCGCTGATGATATGACGACTCGTAAAATATTTAGGTTCAACCATTACGTGTTAGTTTTATGTGGGGTTTTATGTATTTTTATTGAGTTTTGAATATATATATATCCTTTCCTTTTTTGCTTAGTTGTTTCTTACCATGTTTAATTCCTTTGCTTTTCCCACTTATTTATTTTCATGTTTAATTGATTGTTTTTCCTTATATTGCTTCAAGCAGAGTTACTAACGTTTTGCTCTACCTTTTGTTTTTCTATTTGTTTGGTATTTATTTGCTTTCCTTATCTTTGTAATTAGCCTTATATTTTCCCCCATTTGGGAACCTCTCCTTGTCATACACTTGATAAGGTTTGCATGGTTTCACGCCGTTCTTATTAAAATGACCTCAGAAATGCCTCATGATTTACAGTCGATCGGTGCGTCGACGGTCATGAACTTCCTCACTCTCAAGTTGTCCTCTTGGGAGAACCGTGTCGCCACCCATTCTTAATTTTAGATCTTGATCGTGTATGCAGCTAATAAAGAATACACATCGTCTCAAACTTAGAAAATCGCGGCGTCTGTAAGCCGTCAAGATTTAGTAAAAACTTTGCCTTGAGCCTTAAGGATTCTCTATCGAAAAAGAAGCGTCTTTATAATCTTTGTGCATTTAATTTTTTCCCTTTCCCTTATCTCCTTCCTTGTTTAAATTATTATATTTTCTATATTTTCCTTTTTCCTTCTTAAAATATTTTATTTCATTTTTAGCTTTTTCTGTTTTTGTTAATTTATTTTCTTCTCTACTACTTGATTAATTTAATGCAACTATCCTTTACTTGTTATTTGACATAACGGATGATTTATTTTATCCATAAAATTTTTATTTTCTATATTGTACTTTAAATAGTTGTTGCATTTCTTAATTGCTTATTGTGCATATGATAGTACTGGTTTTCATTCATATACTCCTCCCATTTGGAAAGATCTCTCACTATCACACATTCTACACGTGAGTTGTGCTTTTCCACTTCTCACGTCCACTTCAAACTCATTTAGAGTCGGCATATACTTGGGGTGAATAGATAATTTTACTACCATGTGATCGTCATACCATATAAGAGATTTTCAATCCCTCTACCCAACTCTTAGAAATTTAGGTTAAATTATTTTGTGTTATCCTTGGGAGGTCTTGATACCCTTCGTATATTAAGACCATGGAATTGACTTTTCTAAAGTCAATGAGATTACAATCTCGAAAAGGACATTATCATATCTATTTGCATTTTTTATTTGAGAGGTCAATATGTCTTAAATGTAGACTATTTTCTCCTTAGGTGGGAAGGGTAAAACTAACACTTTATGATCTCTGAGTGAGCACAAATTCACGTTGTATAAGCGAGGCCGAAGATGGAAGAGCATTTCCATTTAGGCTATAAGCATTATTTTTGTAATTTTATTTTCTTATAATATCTCATTATAATAAAGCAATAATTTGTTTATTATTTTATGTATTTGAGATTTTTAGTGGAGCAAATAGAATGACACATTATGACATATTGGAAGCTCTCAAAATGGGCTAGGCCACCTCTTGCACAAAGGGGCCCCCAAATTAGGAAACGTATTAATGTGTTTAATCTTTAAATCTACAACATGAAATGTCTTAATGTGTTTACTTGTCTTAATCTTTTATCTACAACATGTCACACCTCGAGTTTCTTTATTTTATTGCTTATCTTTATTAATCTCCTTAAGGTTGATTTGTGCGTAGCCCCATCCATATACGATTCTCCCGGTGGGGGTCGAAGGAAAACGAATGACGATGTGGATTCGGCAGTCGAAATTGACCCAGCCACTCTAAGAGATTCCACAGAGAGTTCGGGAGAATTATCCACCTGAGTTTAATGGCAGTTAAAGTGGAGAAAGTTTTGGAACTCCAAGGAGAATTATCCCGAGTTAGAAATACGACCAACCTCTCGGTCCCATTGAAAAATTCGTTGGAGCCTTAAGTGAGGTCCACACCCCTACCAAGCCTCATGTCACTTTTAATAGTCTTCCTCTGTCATCCTATCAAGCCTCATATTCTCAAAGCAATTCTAGAGTCCTTACCTACTCGCTTCCTCAAAATCATATACAACATCCGCATAATGATTACGCAACTCCTTCAAATCAAGTTTGCCTCACAACATCCACCCACCATATCTCATATCCAACACTTACCTCCTACCTCCAACATGTCTTACACCCATGCTCTTGGAAATCCATACCTTAGACCCCATTTGTATTGAGATTGCTCTAGTCACTTTCCTAACCTTTGAGAGAATCTAGACTCTACGGGAAAACTGACTTAATCCACGAGTCTATGGTCGCGGAACTCAAAAAGATGAACGATCATACATAATATTGAAGGGAGCCAGGAGATAGAAGGCCTAAGTTATGAAGAACTATGCATACATCCTGACGTCGAGCTATTGGCGGGATACAAACCTCAAAATTTGAAAAGTTCACTAGCGCTGGTGATCGAAAGCCACTTAGGATGTATTGCGACAAGTTGATTAGAGTAGGGAGAGATGAAAAAATCCGAATGAAGTTGTTTATGAGAAGCTTGATTGGGGACGCCCTAAGTTGGTACGTTGAGCAAAATCCTAGAAAATGGATTAATTGGACTGGTATGGCTACAACTTTTGTAGCGGTTGGTTTCAACATAGAGAACCCACGGTTGCACTACATTCGGAACTTGAAAAGAAAGCCAACGAGAGACATTCGGGGAATATGCAGCCCGTTGGAGGTACGGCGCTAAAGTGAGACATCCGATGGAGAGATACAAATGGAAGACATCTTCATGCGAAATTTAGACACAAGTATATGATAGGCTAATCTTTGGTTAGTGAGAAGAGCCGCGAGAAATCATGGAGATTAGGTGGAAAAGATTGAGGACGGTATAGAATGGTACCATTATCAATTGGGAAGCATTGTGGTAAGCTAACAAGACTTTGCAACCTGGTAGGATTCATGAGAACAAGAATACCATTATTGATTAATTTAATGCAACTATCCCTTTACTTATTTATTTGACATAACGGATGATTTATTTTATCCATAAAATTTTTATTTTCTATATTGCTTCGTTAAATAATTGTTGCATTTCTTAATTGCTTATTGTATGCATATAGTAATTACTATAGTTTTCATTACGCATACTCCTATCCCATTTTGGAAAGTTCTCACTATACATCTACCGTGGGTTGTGCTTTTCACTTCTTCGAAATCCCTTTCAAAAAAACTCCATTTTTAGAGAGTCGGCATATGCTTTGGGTGAATGGATAGTTTTACTACCATGTGATCACGTACCTTCTCATATAAGAATTTTTCAATCCCTCTACCCAACTCTTAGAAATTTAGGTTAAGTCATGCATGCATTATCCTTAGGAGATCTTGATACCCTTCGTATATTAAGACCATTAGATTGACTTTTCCTAAGTCAATGAGATTACAATCTCGAAAGGACATTATCATATCTATTTGTATTTTTTATTGAGAGAGGTCAATATGTATAATAAGGTAGACTATTTTCTCCTTAGGTGGGAAGGGTAAAACCCCACTTTATGATGCAGGTGTTGAGCACAAATTCACGTTGTATAAATGAAGAGGCGAGAAGATGGAAGAGCATTTCCATTTAGGCTATAGCTTTATTTTGTAATTTTATTTTCTTATAATATCTCATTATGTAAATAAAGCAATAATTTGTTTATTATTTTATGTATTTGAGATTTTAGTGGAGCAAATAGGAATGACACATTATGACATATTTAGGCTCTCAAATGGGCTAGGCCTACCTCTTGCACAAAAAGAGGCCCCAAGTGGAAAACTTATTAATGTGTTTAATCTTTCGTCTACAACATGAAATGTCTTAATGTGTTTACCTTGTCTTAATCTTTTATCACAACATGTCACACTCGAGGTTTCTTGTGATTTTATTGCTTAACTTTATTAATCTCCTCCCTAAGGTTGATTGTGCGTAACTGTCCATATCGCTTCTCGGTCGGTCAAAAGGAAAATGAATGACATTAATGGTTTAGCGTTCGAATTGTACAACCACTCTAAGAGATTCCACGAGAGAGTTCGAGGTATCCACCTGAGTTTAATGGCTGATTCTAAGGATGGTGCAAAGGATTTTGGAACTCCAAGGCGAATTATCACGGTTAATACGACCAACCTCTCGGCCCATTGAAAAATTGGAACGCAAGGCGGGGTCCACGCCCCTACCAAGCCTCCATGCTTTACTACTCTTCCTCTGTCATCCCATCAAGCCTCATATCCCCAAAAATTCTAGTCATACCTACTCGCTTCCTCAAAATCATATACAACCTTTGCATAATGATTCGCAACTCCTTCAAATTAAGCTGCCTCACAGCGTCCACCCACCATATCCCATATCCAACACTTACCTCCCACCTCAACATGTCTTATGCCCCATTCTCAGTTGGAAATCATATCTTGAACCCCATTATATTGAGGCTTTTGCTCTAGTCCTCGGCTGAGAGAATCTAGACTCTCTAAGAAAGATAGCTGTCCTAGTCTGCAATTGGTGGAGCTCAAAAGATGAACGATCGAATCTGAATATTGAAGGGGCCAAGGGGATAGAAGGCCTATGTTATGAAGATCTATGCATACATCTTGACGTCAAGCTACCGGCGGGATACAAACCTCAAAATTCAGGAAATGTTCCACTTTGGCACTAGTGATCGAAATCACTTAAGGATGTATTGTGACAAGTTGATTGGAGGTAGGGAGAGATGAAAAATCTAAATGAAGTTGTTTATGAAGCTTGGTAGGATGCCTAAGTTGGTGCATTGAGTAAAATCCTAGAAAATGGATTAATTAGAGGCGTATATGGCTATAACTTTTGTCAAGCGGTTCGATTTCAATACGGAGAACGCGCAGTTTTGCACTACATTGAACTTGAAAAGAAACCAGAGACATTTTAGGGAATATGCAGCAGTTGGAGGTATGAGGCCACTAGAGTGCAACCTCCAATGGAGGATGTACAAATGAAAGACATCTTCATGCGAAATTTAGACCCACAAGTATATGATAGGCTAATGCTGGTTAGTGAGAAGGCTTCGCCGGGAAATCATCAAATTAGGCGAAAAGATTGAGGACGGTATCAAGAATGGTACTATTATCGATTGGAAAGCATTGCGAGCCGCTAACAAGACTTTGCATCCTGGTAAAATTCATGAGAACATGAACATGAAAGAGGTGAATGTTGTATTGCCTACGAAGGGTCGAAAAATCCTTGGAACTACCAAGCACCTCCTCTAATACCAAGTGCCTCCATTTCAATCTTAAGCACCAACATGCAATCACCCAATGCCGTTCCATGCCACCCTGCTACTTATCATTCGCAATACTGCTTCCTCCCACCTACACTTCAAAGGCCACCGGTTTATCCAAATCCACCGACTCAGCAATCTCCCACAAGCCCGAGACTCGATCAAATTCATTAAAGTGGTATACTCCTTTGGGTGAGCTTATAACCCAATTATATGAGAGAGATTAAAGGTTGCCGGCTATATCACTCCAATTCCCCTAATAGTGATGGATACACACGCAAAATGGCTTGATCATGCTAAGGTTTGTGATTATCATTCGGGGATGAGGACACACCACGGAAGAGTGTCGAGCTTTGGGCTACAGATTCAAGCATTGATTGATGCCAAGGTGATACTCCCAAAATGAAAAGTTTGATTTTCTCCTTATTTGAAAGCCTTTTACTACTTGTAATCTGAACTACATTGGACCTAATTCCCGTTTAAGAGGGATACATAAAAGCCCCTATGGGGTTTGGTTTATATCTTAATAAAAACTTTTTTCTCTTTTGAGTACGAAACTAGGGCGGAGACTTTTGAGAGGTCTAAAAATTTCATGGATCGGCTTTTTCTACATAATTGGGGCGAGAATTTTTGAGTGGACCTCAAGAAGTGCCAACAAGGGAATCTACGTCATGGGCTACACTAGAGGCGGGGAATTTTGAGAAAGATCTCAAAAATTTCATCAAACAAGTCAAGCCTGGAGATTTATTGAAAGGATGTCTATGGAAAGGCGTGACATTCGGCTTAGTCATAAGTCAGAATCTGCGTGAAATTGAAATAGAAACATACAAATAGAGGCACAAATCGGCCTTCCCCTTTTCAAATCTTCTACGATATTTCTTTGAGCACGGGGAGCACGGGTACCAAGTTTGCAATCATTTTGGATACCATCGGGATTTACGGAGAAAGTATCAGCAGTTAAAAGTTAAAGCTTGAAACTCGTCCATGAATGGGATTAAGCGATACCCTCTTGGTAAGTTACTCGAAGCTAAACACTATTTTTTTTTTTTAAAAAAGCTAAACATTTTTTCTTTTGATTGCTCTAGGGTTAAGCCTTTATCCTCTAATTTTCGGGCTAAGCATTGTCCTACATGGGTTAAACTTTACCCTAAATTTTGGGGGCTAATCATGGTCCTATGGGTTAAGCATTATCCTAAATTTTAAGGGCTAAGCATTGTCCTATGGGTTAAGCACCCTAAATTTTCTTTAAGGGCTAAGCCTTGTCTGTGGGTTAAACGCACTACCACTAGCGTTTAATTAAGGGTTAAGCGTTGTCCTATGGGTTAAGCACTATCCTAAATATTTCTTTAAGGGCTATGCCTTGTCTGTGGGTTAAGCATTACCCTAAATATTTTCTTTTAAAAGGCTAGCATTGTCCTATAGGTTAAACACTACCTAAATATTTCTTTAAGAAATTTGAAACCTTTTGCACTATAGGTTAAGCACTACCCTAAAAGTTTTAAAGGCAGAAGCAGCGTAGGTATGAGTTAAGCACTACCCTTCAATTTTGGAAGCTAAGCATTGTCTTCTAAATATTGATCGGGAGTTAACTTTTTCTCTTGAAATTTATTTGAGCTAATCATTATATTTGAAAAAATAATACCTTATGCTTATTGCCTAATCATTTTTATTCGATATTTTAAGATTTGCAGGCTACTATTGTGTCATTTCAAGTTACTCTAGTGACATTAAATCAAGCTACTACTATGCTACTTTCGAACTTTCAAGCTACTACTATGCTGCTTTCAGATCTATCGCATTTTAAATCCGTTGTTTACTTGAGCTACTATTGTTGTGCTCGTTCTTTTGATTTGGATGGGTTAAACGTCCCTCCAAATTTTAAGGGTTAAGCATGGTCCTCTTTGGTTTGACATTGTTCGGGTTAAGCATTACCCTCTAAAAGTTCTCAATCTACACCTTTATTTTCGCAAAATTATTCCTATTGGTCTCTTCTCATCATCTTTATTTATCTATCTAGTTATTTTCAAGCTCTACCACTTTTCACATGAGAAGCACCTTTCATTTTGAACAGATTCCCCGATCCTTTTACCTTTCAAACTAGCCCTTATTCGATATTCTTTTGCATTGTGATATGAAAGTAATAATTTTGTCTATCTCTCTTGTTTACTGTTATCATCAGGTTCACACTTAGTTCGTTCTTTATTCAAGCCCATATTATAAATTTTCTTTTAGGGATTTCATTTCATCGTTAAATCTAGAATTACACGAGCTGATTCTCGTGAAATCAAAGTATGTAGGCGACTTGGCCCGAAGTCTACGGCCATCTTCGTAGTTTCATCCATTACCCACCAAAATTTTTCTTCGGTCGGACAAAATCAGCTACTAAGTCAACGTTCTTTGCTTGACAATTCATCCTTCATTCCCGAGCAAAAGAAGGGGCAGTTATTTGACACCCGATTTTGACCTCCCTACGCCCCATCCCAAGCTTCTTATTAATATATATACGCATATTTTAAATTATCTTTTACGTAATTATTCAATTAGTATTTTATAAATTTTAGCAATTAATTATCATAATTTATTAAAGTATTGCATAGTTATTTCAAATTATAGTTTTAAAATATTCACTTACATTTAGTTTCAATTTAATGATTTTCTATGGTTATTTAATTATGTCATACATGGCATAATGCATAATAATATACATACATAATACTTTCAATTAAATTAGATTTATTTATAAAATATAATTTACTTAATTTTTATAAATTACTTAATTTGTAACAATAATATTTATATAGTTTATCATAAATTAAACTATTATGATACCACCTGTTACTAACTCATTTACAAAATTAATATGTTTTTATTAATTTAATAGCATCTAATTCAAATTTTCCTCCAATTCAAATTTCTAGCCACTTTCTATCCCAATTCTTATCAAATTTTGATCATTTTTCTATCTATTTATGTCAATTTTAGCATTTTTATTAAATCTAGCCAAATTTTAAGTTTAATTCAATTTCAATTTAACTCACCCCATAACCCATTCGGACAGCAGTGCACCATCCAGAATCAGACCCATTTTCATCTTAAACTAATCTCAACCTTTCATCTTATCTAATCCCTCTGGTTGAGATTAAATCCTAACTACTTTACCATATTTAATTACTACCCCTCAAACCTAATTTTTCATCATTTTTCCCTCCTTCACCAAAAAGTGCTTGACCCCTTCTCCTCTCCCCCCCCAGGGCTCTCATCTTTTGGGAAACTCCTTCTCTGGGAGACAACATTTGCCACCAACTTCATCCTTTTTCTGTTCCCCTCTCCTCTCAGGCCCTTAGTCCCACTGGGGTGAGCCTCACTGACTTTGCCTCTCCATCCATGAGTCTCTACGGCCAGAGATCTTCTTTCTGCCCGAACCCATATCTCCTTTTCCTTCCCTCTCTTCTTCTCCGATCCACTTGACCTATGAGTAAAACAAAAGACCAGTGTGGACTTTCTCCCTCTTCTCACTCCCTTTCTTCCTCCAGCGGACCTCACCTCGCTCCATCATCTCGGTAAACAAACACGCGGCATCACTTAGGATGGACCCCTCCCTACATCATCCCTTCTCCCTCTTTGTTTCCACATGTCTCAAGTGAAGCCATGAACTCACAAAACGAAGAGGAAGAAACCCGCGGCAGCTCTTCCTCTCTTATCTCTTCACCACCAAACCAATAATGGTAACTAGTAGAAGATGCACAAATTATCCGACCATCCTCGTGTCAGATTTAGATTTCAGGTACACGAGTTTAAAATAAATTCGTGAGAATCTATCTTCCATGGTCTGTTTTTGTTTGATTATTATGACATTTGATAGAATTCTTAGATGTGAGATTATGAAATGTTTCATCTTTCATCTATGAAATTTTCTTGATGTTTGTGTTGTCCTTTATTTTGCAGCATATGTGAAAACCTTGAATTTCATGCTTGAATTTACATAAAAAATTTAATTTTTGTTCTTGGTTGATCGGTGTTCATATTCTATTGATGAATAAGCATGTGTTATGAATTTCTGATTTTTATTTCTAAAAAGAAATTTTAGTTGCCTTGTGAATTATGTCATGGCTTAGCTAGCGATTTCTCGGATCGATCTTATAGTTGTGACTGATTATTATTATTTTCTTGGGAATGGATCCTTGAAAGCTCTTGTACGTTAAATGTCTGAGACTAGCACTCTATGCACTTTAATTTTAAAGCAGGGAGACAAAACTTTAACTAATGTTACTAAATTGATTTTTTTCATTTCCAGTTAAAAATTTTCTTGATTTATGATTTGTTAATAATGAAATAGTTTTGTATTTGATGATTTATGGTAAGCTAACCACTAAATGAGAATTGTTTCCACTGTTAAGTTATATTACCATGTAACCCTGAAGTCCTTACCTTATACAGTAATAGGATAGTCTTGAAGTTGGCTATATTTGGGTCCTTTAATTGACTTTCCTATATCAAGTAAATTATTTCGATTAAGTAAAATATCCATGACATCTTCCTTTCTTTGGCACTATGGTATTTGTAGTAGAATTTCATTAAGTATTTGTAATGATGTGTGAAATCTATTATTGTGCTTTGAGATGTCAAACTTGTTTGGTAACTTTGATATTCAACATTTATGGTGAATCAATAGCTTAATATTTTATTTGTTTGTTAAGAATTTGAATTGTTTATATTAATTGATTACGGCTATCTTTATTAAGAAAATATTATGTGATTGATTTTCTTGATTATCTTCCCTTCTTTTATGTTCCTAATTAATTTGCTTAGAAGATTGATTACCTCTTGTCCATATTGAGGAATACCCTATAGTATATAAGTATGCATTGTCACTTTTGGGTAGGGGAAGAGACAAACATTACTTATTCTTAACAATAAAAATATTTCTTCTTCTTTTTAGCTAAAAGAAGTACATTGAATACTTGACCTTAGCCATTGTGTTCTTACGCCTACTACAAGCCAAGTTAAACTTGTTTGTTCTGTTGTTTGCTGATTTATTGTGGCTCTCTTTCTTAAGCTGGTTAGTGTTTCTTCTACGTATCACCATTATATGATGATGATTAAAAGTTGTATTTGTAATGTTTTAGCATTTAATATCTATTTAGAATCATATAATATGTTTATATGCCTATGAGAAATATGTTCTAGTATTAACTAAACATAGCATTAATTGGAAATGTATATTTATATGTTTGTGCTTTGTTGATATTGGTGTGTGCTCATTGGTATCCTTTGATTGTTTGAAATGAGATAGAAGAGTACTCGGGTTTGGGCCTAAAAAGGGATGTGAAAAGCTTAGATTTGATGTTATTTGTTTATTTATTTATTTTTTTGTATTTTATGTCTTTCGTTATTTCATTAATTGTTGTAACGTAATAAATATTTGATATAGTGAAAAAGGGATGTTAAAGGGTGGTGAGATTATGTGCTAGTTGTTTTAACTTTTATTTTTTAAAGTTTTAAAATAAAAAAAATCTTTCTTTTTTCCGTTTTTTTTTTTTTTAAAACCTTCAATCGATTTTTTTTTAATTATTTAAGGAATTAGACGGTGCATTTTATAATTATGTAAATGCAGCCCTTAACATATAGTTATTGGGAAGGTAAAAGGAAGTACGAGATCTATTTCAAACTTTTTAAGAATGTAGATCCTTTCCCGGAAGCAACATCAACCAAAAATTTAAAAAATATTCAAAAATTAAAAATATTAAAAAAATCAAAATCATAAATTTTAAATTTCAAATTTTTTCAAAAAAAATAAAAAAAATAAAAAAAATAAAAAAAATAAAAAAAATAAAAAAAATATATTATTATTACTATTATATATATTACTCTGATATTATTATTATTATTATTATTATTATTATTATTATTATTATTATTATTATTAATAAACTTAAAAGCGGAAGCCTCCAATTAATTTATTTGCTAAGATTGAGGATCTTCATAATATCATGTTGCCATCCCAATAAAGCAAATATTTTAAATTTTTGTTCTTTTTAAACATCGATATTTGAAAAGCATTTAAATTGTTATAAAGTGTTTATATATTTTCTTATCCTTGCTTTTATTTTTGTTTGTTAACAATTAAGAGTTATATGTTGTGAGTTAGCAAACAAATATCGTTAGAATATTTCTTTTATCTTTTCAAATATTTTTTAAGTTTGTTCGAATATCTTGGCTCTGTTAATTTCTTTGTCCTTTAAATTACCCGCGTATTTAATAAGTTTATATTGTAGTCATCACCTAGTATTACTTAAAAAATAGTTTAAATTATATGTAACTTACTTCCTCATCCTCGAAAAAATATTTTTAATAAAATACAGATTTACAGTGTTAAAATTATTTCTTTTAAGCTTTATACTAATAAGAGTTTTATGCGTCTTAAAATGAATTTTATATGTCAAAATAGGAAATAGCTTTCATTTATTATCTTGTCACATAGTTTTGCATTAATTTGGCGAATGATTTAATTTATATTTTAATTTTTGTATTTTAATTAAATTACATGTTTTTTTTTTTGTTTTTCTAATTTTTTAAAAAATAATTAAGAGTTAATTTTTTTTTTATAAGTTTGCATTATCCTATTACTAATATTTTATGCTAATCATGAATTTATTTTAGTTCGTGCTTAAACATTTATTTGTGTTGAAATAAGTTTTATATATTGTCTTAATGAATTTTTAGATATATTTTGTCGTTTAATTTTCGCATTAACTAGTATATAATTTAATTTGCTTATTTGTTTTAATAAGAGTCTATTTAATCAATCACATAGTCGGGTCGTTTTAATAATGGTCTATTTTGATCATTAGTTAACCCCACATATTAATGAATTCGGTAGGGGCGGTTGTGGACCTCGAAAGGTATTTGCTGCCTTCCTTTCGAGGTATTGGGATTCTTCTGGGATTAGAGCATAGGCTAGTTACACGGAGTCTTTCTGTATAATTAGTTTAGTTAGGTATCACTAACATAATTCGTTGGGTGCTTGGGCTCTTCACTCTTTTAAATCCTAAAGAGTTGTCACGTGTCGAGTTGTTTTGTGTAAAATGGAGCGTAGGAATAACATGAGAAGGTAAGTCTCACACAAAAATGAGATTTTCTCGGCCAAATCTAAGTCTTTCATCTCAACTTTTTGCTAGAGATCCATGATGCGTTGATTCATTTTATCAACTCGTGATCATACCCCTTCATTTGATTAAGAGATGAGAATAATTCTAGTAGTTTCAAATATTATGGGTATAAAATCACTATTTTATTATGTTTTATTTTATAAATGTTTATTCAGTCGGGTAGGAATTAGTGCTAATATAGGTAAAATTAAGTTTACAAGTAGAAAAGGTATAGAATATTTTTTATTTTGAATAAATAGATGTAAAGATTATGAATGAAATATAGAGAAAATTTCTCCATTTTCAATCTTAATTTGCATTTTTAACAGTGTTGACTTTTAAATATAAGTGTTTAAAGACTTTTCAAGTGCTGGAAATTTATTTTATAAATAAGTAGTTATGTATTTGGATAAAAGTGTCGGAAAGCTGAAAAAAAGTTATTGTTTTTGTTTGGTACACAAGTGTTTTTCTCTTTCAATGAGTCAAGGTTCTTCTACCAATCAATTCATTCATTTTAATCACAATTTGGGTATACCTTATATTGAAGCTCTTACATTTTATCGCTTTTCTTGTAAACCCCCAAACTTAGGCTTTTGCCTCATTTCCTCATTCCCGTATCTATCCCTATTTCTTGGGCTTGAGGCCCCATTTTCATTCTTTCACCACTTTGGCAATTAGGGAGAATGGGTGCCAAGAGAGGATTAAAAAAGGGTCATTGGAGCTTGTAATGTGGTTTCTAAGAAAAAAAAGGTTCAAAGGCTCAACATTGGCTAGAAACAAAAGATGTTTAAGAAGGTCATTTTGGGTGAAGTGACTAGAAATAGAAAGCCGAAAATCATGTTCTAGGTGCAACTACATCTAGGATTTCGTGAGTCACATAGGAAAGTTCCTAATCAACCATATATGCATGAGAATCATTCAATAAACTTCACCACAAAAGGCATCACACTCGGGAGTTCACACAATTCATCACCACAACCATATTATGATTTAAGATAATTGAGCATGTGAATCAACAAGCCAAATAAGGGTAGTACAGTATTGTGAAAGAAAGCTGCTACATTTTCCTTTTAAAATGCCCCATTTCTTCCAAATTCATTTTCCATGCCACACAAAAAATTTGGTGGTACCTTACTTGAATAAGACTTCATAACTCGAAATTATAAAATTAGAAGTTTGAGATTCATAAACATTTATACATACTTTGATAATTCATAATAACTTAAAATCATGGGCTCATAAGCTTGAAATTCGTAAGATCATGCATAATTGGATAAAATCGTCATAAATTTGAAAATATAGAGCCATGAGAGATTTTAGTATAAAATAATTATATAATCATAAACCATGAATTTAATCATAAGAGACTTGAGTTCAGAGATCATAGGAGATAGGAGACTCGCTTCTCCAAATATGACCCAACATGCTCCTCCTCTTGGGATTTTCTCCTCTACTTTCTACTTGCCCTTATCGACCACACCGGCCCGGTTAACTCCACAGGCCAAAGACAAGGATGGAGTAGGAACTGAGAGAAACAAAGCATGGAGTCAAAGATAAGGCCATTAGTAGAAAGGATTTTGAATCGACAAGCAAGACTCCTCTTTTAGTGATAAAACATATTATTGGAATATCACGGGATGGAAGGTGCGAGTAAAAGGAGTCATCTTCTTATAGGCCAAGCTCTATTTAAAACATGAAGTGGTATGCCTTTGGCGAGAAATGGTTGCATGAAACGTAATCTAAGCATTTATTCAAAGCTCACATGACGTGAATCTGACCCAAAAGAAAGCATACGAGACAGTCCTCCTCCCTGCATTGCTATGGGGCAACTTTTCAACTACTTTCCCACCCAAAATTATAAAGTCGGTTTCATTAAATATTGCTACTTAAAAATATCACCAAATAAGCGAAGAGCCCAGGATGCACACAAAATGTTTCTTACAAGGGGCACAAGAGTTTTATTTTAAAAGAAAGACAAAATGAATAATATATATATATATATATATATAACAGCACCCTCGGGAAAGCTCGATCATCGGTGTTGTCATTAGAACCATCACTTTGCTCGATCTTGCATTAGATAACTCCTCCTCCAAAATGGAATCAAACTCTTCACTCTCATTCCAAGGGTCTTTGACGAGTTGACCAATGTCACGACCGAACATAGGCCGGGATCGAGACACGGGGCAAGGCCCAGGCTCAAGTCGACCATGGCATGAACACATCAACTAAGGCATACTAGCAGATGAGATACTAATATAATAAAATATTCTTAAGAGAAAATGTAGCATTATATATCAAGCCAATACCGAATCATAAATAACAAGATGAATTTCACACCAATGTCTGAGATAGCCTCAACATAGCGGTGGCGACGGAACAGCATCCCAAACTAGGATGAAAGTCTGTAATTGAAGAACATGACTATAGATAATTGAATGTCCTTGAAGGATGAGGACTCACCAATACGGGTAGACAGGTCTGAGAGGGAAGTAGGGCTAATGATGCGGCTGAGGCCGATCCCTGGACCTATATCGCCCGAAGCGATCACGGCATAGAGTATGCGTGCTTTGAAATGTCTTGAGTATCGATGTGAGTAAAAGCATTTAAAAATACATAAGAGTTCCTTAAGAGTAGGACGGCATGATCATAAAGTAAATATCATAATGTTTAACATAAGGGCTCAAGGTTTTCAAACATTTGGCAGATCATTCATAATCGTAATCTTAAGAAAGCTTTGTATAAGCTTTCGAACCCAGTAACTTATAAACAACCATGCATAAATCATGAGGAACAATGGGAGGACTCGTCTTAACCTGCACCATCATGATAGGAGGCCTTACATGATGCCCACTATTTGTTGGTGGGACCATCCCGGAGCTTACTAGGCGGGGAGACGTGCGTGTGTGGTATCACGAGATCAATAATATATATATATATATATATATATATATATATATACACACCTAAGGTGGCATGGTTCTGAGACCCGCAGGGTTTTACCTGAGCGATCGGGTCTATTAGGTCTTTGAACGCTACTCCCAGAAGAACATGCGTGAGGTTCATATAATGTAATCAAGTATTCATGAAATTCATGTCCAAATAATTAATAACATGATGGATCAGCTTTAAATACATGATTAGCCATGAATAAGGCTGAAGTGAAACATCCAAGAGTCATAAATTAAATCATGAAAATAAGTACACTTGTAAAACGTTTATATACTTGATATTAAAACCGCTGGTAGGTACTTGAGAGATATCATATTATAAATAATAAATCACCTTAGGGCTTAAGAAGATCGAGATCATAGTGGAATCATAACTGACTTTTCATGACACATAATTAGGCATAATTTAACTAAAATTTGAAACTATAAATTAATAATCATAATAGTTATAAATCTACTTACATAGGTCATAAAACATGATTTGATACATGGAGGGAATTGACATAGATAGATCATAGAAATTTCACAAGAATTGGAAAAACTCCATAAGATCATGAAACTTGAATCTAGGATTGGAATTCATGGGATTGAGAGGAATTTTGAGCATGAAAGTGAAAGGAACTCTCATTCATAGCCTTACATACCTAGGTAAAGCGATTCACACTCCCACTTGAAGGCTACCCAAGGAAATTTGGGGAAGAACTTGAGGAATCTGAAACGATCACCCATAGGAGTTTCTGAGACTTGCATGCATGCTTGAACACCCTTAGGAGTATCTAGACTTGCATGCATGGAAGTGAATGAACTTAGAATGAACTTTCCCCTCTTAAAACACTATTATGAGCTAAAAATGATATAGTATAGGACTTAGAAACTTGAAAATACGAAAAATCCCTTAATAAATCGCAAAAATATTCCTTGCTAGTCCCAACGAGGGACTGGGCGACTCGTGCCCATCACCAGAGCTTGTGGTCTGCTTCCTCGTTGCCTGCACTAGGGAATTTTCAACCTTTGGTCACCACAAGGGGACACTATGACTCGTGGTGTTCCATTTTTATATTTCATGGTGTAAGCCCAGCGTTAGGAACACTTCAAACCTTCAACCTTTAACTAACCACTTTGACCACGACCTACTTGACGACTCGTGGTATTGACCCTAATCCAAACTCCTCCCCCCGAGTCACTCAATGACTCGTGGTTCTACTAAAGGTCGGGCGAGCTCGTCACGTGACTGAGTGCGAGACTCTATTTTCTCCCATTTTTTTCTCCATTTCAACTCCTGGGTTGATCTTAGGATTTTTGAGGTATTACAACCAAGGCTTGGGACTGTAATCTCAGCATCGAAGTCTAGACATCTTGACTTTACTACATTTAGGATCTAGATTCGCATAACCTAGGTATCATAAGATCTCTCCCTAGAAAGAATATGCTTTTGGATCCTGCATGTAACACTCTATATATATTTTTAAAATGACTAACCAGCTAGTTGTAGACATACAAGTTGAATCTTTTTTTCTTTACGTTGTTGGCTACGAGATTTTGCGGGAATGAAATTTCAAGGGGTGATCACATCATGAAATGGATATATGAAGGTGATTAAAGAATTAAATTAAATATTTAGTCCAAAATGAGCTTGGTAACGAAATTATAGTTCATAATTTTACTACGAGAAAGAATTTTAAATAGGTCTCATATGTAGTCTAACTTGGGACAAGTATATCTATCTATATATAATGAGTTAGAAGTCCTACTACCTATTAGATTAAAGGTATTTGAATTTAATTTTTGGAACATCAAACCTCTCGTCAATAAGACATGAGAGTAAAAAGTTATAATTATTTTATCGAGGACTATCTGTGCAGAAGCGGTTATGGGTTTGGGTCGGGTTTGGGTGCCTTTATAAGGCAAACCCATCCCAAAACTTCATTTTATTTCTCCAAAATTTCTAGAATTAGTAAGAGCTCATCCCCTTCTCCCTTCTCCTTATAATTCTTGCAAATTTTAGGTAAATTAAGGCTTCAAACCATCTCCAAACATCAATTCCTCTGATTCTTGAGCCTATAGAGAATGTTGTGGAGAAGTTGTATCATCGAAAAGGCTTGGGATTGATCATTATAAGGAAGAAGAGAATCTATAAAATTGGTTTTCCATTTATGTAAAGCTTCTAAGATTAAAGTAAGTATTTCTACCTTTCAATTTGTAGAATTTTATGAGTACTACGTCGTATTGAGTCCGTAGTAATCATTGTTGTTATGGTCTTGTTATGAAAGTTTATTGGCTGGTTTGGAAGATGATACAGCCATGTTTATGTGCATCGGGAGATAACATCTTGGAGGAACTATAGGTTTAAAGTGAAGGTGTTTATCGTCTAATCAAAATCCACATTATATGGTATGTAAAGGTGCCCCTTTTTCTTTCAATAGCACGAATCCAAGTCGAGTGTTAATGTTGAATTGAGTGTATACAAAGTATATGATAAAATGATTCCTAAAGATATCTTTAAGCTAAACATGTATGTTGAGGTCATCTTAAGCTATAGAAATTTATATGAACACTTAATTGTGAAATAAAAGTCATCGAATGTACTATTATTGATATAATTGTGATTTGAGTCTAAACACCTGAGAGTGGGCATTATTGGTTATTTATTTATGTTATATACAAGAATATCTCTCTTATTGAATCTTTCATGTTCTTAAAGTGTTATACCCCAAAAGCTCAAAGATCGGACTTGGGAGTTGAAACGAAGAAAATTGAAAATCTGGCACCAAGTCACAGAACGAGTCGTTCTGTGAC
>JACEIK010004197.1:85351-98892 GCA_018107945.1 Datura stramonium | reverse complement strand
GTGTGTGTTAGACTTTGGAGGTGGCTGGGATGAGCATTTACCGTTGATTGAGTTTTCTTATAACAATAGTTACCACTCAGCTATCCAGATGGCGCCCTTTGAGGCATTGTATAGGCGAAAATGTAGGTCGACAGTTGGCTGGTTTGAAGTAGGAGAGTCAGCGCTGATTGGGCCAGATATTATTCATCAGTCAGAGGAGAGGGTAAAGCTTATCAGAGAACGACTATTGACTGCTCAGAGCCGCCAGAAATCGTATGCTGATGTGCGGCCAGAAACCTGGAATTTAATGTGAATGACTGGGTGTTTTTGAAAGTTTCTCCGACGAAAGGGGTGATGAGATTTGGCAAGAAAGGTAAGCTCAGCCCGAAATTTGTTGGGCCTTATCAGATCCGTCGAAGAATAGGTTGAGTGGCATACGAGTTGAATTTGCCTCCAGAGTTAGAGTCTGTTCATCCAGCTTTCCATGTGTCTATGTTGAGAAAGTACATAGGAGACCCCTCCAGAGTTGTCCCAGTCCAGGATGTCCAGGTTACGGAAGAGCTGGCCTATGAAGAGGTTCCAGTAGCCATACTAGACANAAGAGGTATGTTAGTATTGTTATTATATGAAATGCCTTGTATTATATGTATAAATGAGATAGTCGACTCTAGTCTTTTACGTGATGAATGCTATAGTATTATATGGAGTACCTGTATTGGACTTTTCTGCATTTCAGGTTTTTGAGATAGTCCATATTACAGGGGAAACTCTGCCGAATTGTTTTTCCAAAAAGTAAGACGAGCCAAAGACCCCTATGAGTAGAAATTTACATTCGGGGACGAATGTTCTTAAGGGGGGGGATGTTACACCCCGTAAATTCTCGACATGTAAATGGCCTATTCACATGTAGGTTAAGAGTTTTAGAATGTCATACATTCTAGGAAAAGGCCCAGGGGAAGACTGGATGAACATTCCATCGAACCACCGCGAGAGAAGCCGGGGCAGAACCCCTCCGTGATGGCAGCGTGCGATGGAGGGAGGGCCTCCGTGATGGCGGCGTGTCATGGAGGCCCTGTCCAGGCCAAACTATATAAACCCCCACTTCATTTTTTTTAGGATAATTATCATAATTTTCCAGTGAACAAACAGAAAACAGAGAGGATAAAGTAATTTGATGAAATTTCTTCCGTTTACACTATTAAACGCGGTCCAAAATTAAATTAATCTTGGGTAGTGAAGTATTAAGCTATTGGGAGCATTTCTGCGGAGTTAGTTTCATGAAATTCGACCGGCGAATCGTCGTCCTACTGAGATAAGGTAAGTGGAATTGCTCCAAATTTGTGTCAATATACTCCTAGCCCTAAAGTGAGTATTTCTCCCTTCTGGACTTCCGAGAAATAGCGAGTTCTCAGTTGTTCTTTGATAAGTCGAAGTTTGGGCTATATATATATATATTCAAAATAGTATTTTCTTCCGAAATATTGATGGATTTACTCCTAATTACTGTGTATATGGATGTAGTTTGAAGGAATAGCTGGATATTGGTCGAGTTACGTCAGTTAGTCCAGAAGTCAGAAACTAAGGTATGTAAAGCCAGTTTCTTCGGCAAGTTAGTAACTCCGGTATAGTAAAATAGTTCAAGTTCCAGTAGAATGTTTCAGAAGCCGCATATTATATTTAGTATGAAGTATGACATTAGCAACATCATGTCATGTCTAGCGTGAAACTTACTAGCACGACATATTCTAGTAGAAAGTTTCAGAAATAGTACAGCATGCCCAATATGTAACTTAGTAAGGTATGGCAGTACATCATTGTGTTCAGTCGAAACTTAGTAAAGCAATATAAGCTCTCGTAAAGTATTTCAGAAATAGAACAGTAGCCTAAAATGAAGTTTAGAAAGCATGTTAGAAATAGAAAATCATGTTTACTATGAAACTCAGTTATACAACATGATTCTCAACAGAAATATTATATCTTGTTCAGTATCAGATTCAGCACAGTATGATATAAAATTATACAGATACCATCATTAGTTTCAGCATGTAGTATACGCAGTTAGTACTACTAGTTGAGACCTGACTGTATTGTTTTGGGCTGGATTACCTAGCATTCATGACCGCCCCAGGGTTAATAGTTGTATCAACTCATCCGCCAGAGGGCGAGGATATGTCGCTCTACGGAGTGGCATGTCGTCCCCTAGGGGACGAAGATGGGATGCCAGTTTCTCCATATTTTGCCTTGGTCGACTTTTATATACCCCCGTCGAGCGGGTACGCCCAGGGTGTTGATTCAGTAGTCCTCCGGGCTCAGGTACAGTTATAGTCAGGGGCTCAGCGTGCCCAAGTGCATACCCAGGGGACCGGCAGGATGCTTATAGTTACTAGGGGAGATAGAATGACCGGGGTAGGGGTATATATTGCATGTTGGTTGTACCTCCCGGCTTATGGGGGACGGGTAAGGTTTATGTGTTTTATGCTATGTTATGTCATTTTATATTATGCCATGTTACGTTAGACATGAATAGATCGACAGTAGAGCGCTACATTTCCAGGTATGACTCCTACTCCCTTCAATATAGTTGCGGACAGTCTTGAACTCATACTTTCAGTCAGTTACAGTCTATTTCTTTCTATTTCAGTTCTATTAGTTATATTGCTTGTCTTCAGTTATTTTCCAGTTGTTGCTTTACATACTTAGTACCAGCGGTACTGACGCCCGTTGGGGGCGCTGCATTACTTGCCTGCAGGTACTCATAGACGAGGAGCCGATCCCTCGTGATTCCAACCAGCACACAGAGTCATCAGCTCCAGTCATTCGGAGCTAGATAACTAGAGGTTTATCCCTTTTCTTTTGTTTTACAATATGGGTAGGCCAGGGCACTGTCCCGACCATATTATCAGTATTCTTAGAGGCTTGCAGATTGTATATTCCCTGAGGTTAGTTGTACCGGTCGTGTGAGACCATGTGTATGTCTTAGTTTTTTTATGATGGTCGTGTGAGGCCTCATTCAATTGGTAGTGGTGACCTTGTCGGTCATGTAGCAGTTTAGTACCTGTCTTCTTGATTCAGAAGTAACTAGACAGCATGGTGGCCTTGTCGGCCCGCGTAGGTTCCTTCATACTACTGTTTTTCTGGTTAGCTGTTGTTTGCTTACAGGTGGCTATAGGCCTAGTCAGCCGGAGGCTGTATTTACAGTCGTTATATAGCCCTTTGATTCCATGAATCATAGTTAGAGCTAGCCAGGCACCAAAAGTGCTTAGGCTCAGCAGTCTAGCAGTTCAGGTCCTAGTAGGACACCAGGTGCCAGTCATACCCCCCAAGGCGGGGCGTGACAGGCAGGTAAGGTGGTTTTGTACTGACGTTGTTGTGGTACAGGTTGTGGGTTAGTATGTCGATTACCTATGATTTTGTTTCTGTTATATCATCTCTATTATGTTGTCTTACATACTTAGTACATTTTCTTAGTGACGCACCGAGCCTAGTGGGGCTGCATTTATGTCTGCAGGTATTGATCAGCAGGTAACTCGTGATTCTTGTAGTTGAGTGGAGTTCTAACTTATTGGCAAGCTCCATGTTATTCACAATTAACTGTTAACTTGATTTTGTGTATATATGATTTTGGTGGGTAGGTAGGGGCCCTGTTCCGATTGTATAATTATAATTGTACTTTCAGAGGCTCATAGACTTGTAATATGATGTATATTGGTATAGGACTTGTTGCTCCTATTGTATAGTCGTAGCTTCTAGACTTTGGCCTTGTCTGCTAGTTATACATATGTTTTGGATTGTGGACCAGCTTCCGCTCTAGTGGGTGTTTATATACTATGTTGGAGTTGTCAATTTTTCTTTTTATATTGTGAGTTAGGTTCTGGTGCCGAGCCTCGTGACTCAGGCTTGTATCATTATTGGTTGTATTGTTAGTTAGTTATGGTGTTCGCTCAGTTAAGTAAGGCACTGGGTATTGATTGCGCCTCTCCATATTTTGGGGTGTGACAACTTGGGTGGAACTAGTAGATATAAGGCATAAATCCAACATTTTGCATGTATAAGAAACTTATGGAAGAGGGACACAACCAAGCATAGGGCACCAAAGACGGCTAAACCTAGTGATGAAAAAGTTGGTTAAGAAGGACGTCAGTAAGTGACTTAATGTAGGTATCATTATCTGATCTCTAACAGTAAATGAGTGAGTTCAATGCAGTACGTCCTGAAGAAGGGAGGTATGACAGTGATAATCAATGACAAAGATGATCTTATCCCCACAAGAATAGTAATCGGGTGGAGAATATGTATGGACGACAAAAAGTTGAACAGTGTTATAAGGAAGGATCATTATTCCATCCCATTTATTGATCAAATGCTTGACAAGTTAGCAGTATAAGAGTACTACTATTTTCTAGATACGTATTCCAGCTATAATTAGATATTTATTGCTCCAAAGGACCAAGATAAGATGACATTCACCTACCCTTACGGCACATACACTTTCAAGCAGATGTCGCTTGGATTATGTAATGCACCAACAATATTTCAGAGGTACATGATGGCGATATGTTTGGTATTATTGAAGACTCCACAGAGGTGTTCATGGATGATTTATCTATCTTCAAAAAGTCATTAGATGAGTGCTTAGATCATCTAGATTGAGTCATTGAGTGGTGTGCGGAGACTAATTTGGTGCTCAACTAGGAAAAGTGTCACTTTATGGTCCAAGAAGATATTATTAGTGGGCATAAGGTGTCAAATCTGGATTTAGAGGTTGATCAAGTGAAGGTAGAAAACATCAAAAAATTACCATCTCCTATCTGTTAGGTTTTGTGAGGAGTTTCTTGGGCCATGCGAGAATTTACAGGTGATTTATTAAGGATTTCTTGAAAGTGTCCGAGCCTATGTGTCAGCTACTTGAGAAAGATATGATGTATATATTTGATGGGGGATGATTGAGAGAAAGTTTATGACTACATCAATTATTATAGCAGCTGATTACACACTACCATTTGAGTTGATGTGTAATGCCAGTGACATTACAGTTTAGGCCATCCTTAGCTAGATAATGGAGGAGATGTTTCATTTAGAGAAGGGAAAAAACACGCAAAACACGTCAACAACTTGGCCTTGATTTGTTGCAGGTTGATATGCCAACAATAAGAGACCTTACTATAGTTGATACCAATGAAAATACTGTCTCTCTTGTAAAAAAGTTTGGTGGCAAATCTAGAAAGCTGATCCATGTGACTGCCACTAATATTTCTTCTTTAGGATTGAACCAAGTGTTCCGGATCAAATATCGCATCTGATAATATGAGTCTTGTGTCTTCAGATAATATGTTATTGTTGATAGAATATATACATACTCTTCCAGGAAAGTTAAATTATATATTATAATGTGTTTGTTGTCCAATAAACCTATATTGTAAGGTCCTTAATATTGCATTGTATTGGTACAACTTTCCTTAATTCCTTGATGTTATTTTATCATATGAGAATTTTACAAGTATTGCTTCACCACCTTTCCTATAATTTGTGATTCTTCGTGTAAGTATTCAACTGGTTTTGATAGGGACTCTTTGTGTATGCTTATTCATCGTGGCTAGTTTTAGGATCATAACATAATTTATTTTTGTTGCAGTTTGTGTCATATCTAGTGATGGTGGAACAACCTCTGGGGAGGTTGTCCATACCTACCTGTGATAGTTAGGGTTAGAAAATCTTTTGATTTTAGGGTTTAAGGTTTAGAGAGTGTCTCACAACCATTAACTATATAGTCTTTCTTTGTGAATTATTACTGATTTGGGTTTTATTTGTGAATGTATGTGTTTTTGGATGAAAATGCTTGATATTTAAAGAACTGAAGAACACTGACAAGTATGGAAGAAGTGCAAGTTTATCGCACCGCACTGCCCGACGCGATTTCATTCAGTGCAACGCAATGAAGATTGAGAAGGACTTGAGAATTTTTGTCAAGTCTCAGAATAATAAATAAACCTGGCTTAGTGAAATTAGAGGTGGTCAATATTTTTTTCTAAGTAAAGATTAGAACGAGTTAGTGCAATGCATCAACAAATGTGGTGAAAGTCAGTTCAACGGGTGATACGCCGCGATGAATAAATTGCAAGAGGAATATAATTTGTCAAGGCACGAGCAAAGGGTCAGTTCAATGCACTACCCAGTATGGTGAAGTTCACTACGATGGGCAGCATGCCACGGTGAAAGTTCAATTGAGTTCGAAAATTAGCTGAATCCAAGTTTGACCGGGAGAGTTCATCTGGGACTTTTCCCAAGTATATAAATAGAACCCGAGGTCATTTTTGAAGGGACTCGAACATTTTTCTTAAGGTTTTGTACTTGGAGCACATTAGACCCATGAATTTCATTGGTTTTTACTTTTTTTCATATTTCCTAGACATTTGTATGTGTAACTTGTTATTGTTACTATGAACGTGAGTGACCAATTTCCTTGTTTTGGAGTTATGGTATATGCATGATTATTGTGTGAACTTGAATTTACATTTTAGAGATTTATCATAGGAGTTCTTTATTTAATCTTAAGCTTAATTATTTTAAAGAACACATCTTTGAATCGTAGATTGAACACGAAAATAGAAATCTAGGGCATACACTAAAGTTAAGTAGAATAATATCTCAACCTTGGACATTGAGGAGTATATTTGCATCTAGGATAGATATGTACTTTGTTCGCCTTGTTTGGTTATTTCATGAAAGTTTGGATGCATCCGTATTACATTCATGACCATAGAGGCATAGACATATAGACTTGAAGGTGATACAAATATGCATTTAAGAAGTCAAAAGATTCTCAATTGTAATAATACTTGGTTAACTAATGCTCGGCAGATTAGAAAGTCAGTTCAAGTAAATACTCAATATGACTTTTACCGGAGCCATAACCCTGAAATATCATCTCCTATTGTGTTAAAACCCAATGTTCCGACTCTCAATATTGATATTTGATAAAATAAATAATTTAGTTTATTTTCTATAGTATATTATTATCAACAAAATCAGCTTATGGTAAAAGCACTTGCACAATTAACTGGTAATATTTAAGTCTAACAAATTAAAAAAATAAGACCCCATGGGTACCATATCCGACTCTTGAGTCATTGCATTACTTGATGACCACATGCATTTGGACGCAATAATAGATCAGTGACCTTGTGAAAATCCTTTTCTAGTACTAATACCATAGTAGGACATGCCTGATCTTATTTATGATAATAGTTGATTCAGACGAGATGAACCCACCATAATTTATTCGCGTAGACAACTTTTAGTCTATTTTATATTGTTTATTTTGGATTGTGTCTCTTTATTTTTTTACTCGGATACTCTTAGATGCTCATTGACAATTTTGTACTGGGTCTGGTGACAACTGTCCATACTTGTTCTATATTATTCTATTCGTTGTTATGAGACTTATGAATTTTCATTATCTATGAGAGAAATTAACATTATGGATTTGTAGTACGCTTTTATTTTGGAATGCTTGCATTTGACTATTGGGTAGTAGCTCTTTAGATACCTGTCACAGATCAACAATTTGGATTTGACATTAACTACGTGAAACTCACATTGTTTTGCACATAAGTGTGTAGTGAATGCAAGAGTTATCTGTATATGAAGTTTTGTATGAGTGCTACATGCCCAATTTTTAAAAATATTTTCACTCATCTTCTTGAAAAATCCATGGCTAAGATCGAAGAATCTCACTAAAAAATCCATCGATAGCAGAAGCCACTACCAGCAAAATCCGCATTCGACCACTTCACCCTCCCTCACCATCATCTCCATTGACACCAATCAAATAGAAAAAATTCTTTACAATCACATTATCACCCCCACCAAAAAATAAGGCATAACTACATCTCAATTTTTTTTCCAACTTGCTCTGTCATAGCTCCCACTCGAATACCCCATTTTTTTAGATCTCTGAAGATTCATAACCTTTTTTTAACCAATCTCATCAATTTCTGCCATAACCTAATGAAAAAAGATGTAAATAAGGTTTAAAATTAAATTAATTTTTCTAAGTTTTTCATATTGTGACTCAATTTTTCTTATGAGGAATAGGACTTTTTGTTTGGTGTTTTGATGAAGTACAAGTATCGATTGAATTTTTGGATGTAATGAGATTGGAATGGTGATTTCTGAAAACGAAAGAAAGGTTGGGGGAGATGTAGTTCGACAATAATGGTGTTGGCGATGGTTTGCGGACAATGTAAAATGGTAGAAGATGATCGTGTTGTGGTGAGTTGAAGATGTTTGTTGAAATAGGTCACTTGTGGTAGAAGAGACATTAAAAAAACTGGGGTAGTAGTATCATTTGCTTATGCTAGTTGACCATTAATCGTGGTGGTCTTTATTGTGGACAAAGATAGGGTTCCTTTTCTTCATTTTGGTTAAAGACATGTGTAACAACTCATAACATAATTGATGTGTGATATATACTTGGTCAAACAACAACAGAGGTGTATTAGACGCAACTGAAAAAAGTTGGTGTAAAGCTTTCCCTAGAAAGCAGGGATGCATAAAAAAATTGTTACCGGTACAAGAGCTAAATATTTATAAAGCCAATTCACTAATAATATTATTTTCATGTAGCTTTTGTAACTTGTATGATTTTAAATTCCTTTGACTATTAAAATCTTGAACCTTTTATATTGTATGGGGCAAAATATGATTTTTGCAGATAGTCGTTACATGTGGTGGTCAAAGTTTTATCAAATTCAACTCAATAGGAATGGTTTTGGTCAGAGTGTACAAGGTCTTATTTGGGTAAGATCTTGATTCACCCAAGACTCGATAAAACGGTGATAACTAGACCAGTTTCATAATAGAATGTATGGCAGTTCATTAGTGATTAGTCAAGATAAAATTCACCCGATAACCAATTTTGAAAAATTTGGGATTCATTCCAGAAGTTGTACAATCACATACGTAATAGTTCTAATGTGCAGATAATGATTATTATAAGGAGGTTCAAACATGTAAGATGTTACATAAGGTTTAAACTATAAATGTACCCCTTCCCATCACTTGTAACTCATTAGATTTTCATCATAAACATTGTATAATCTTTCAGTTGTAACAAATAACTCAACTTCGTACTTTCTGGTGATGCTTCCTGATGGTAACATAGGAGACAATCAATAAGATCTACTTTATCTTTTTCACTTGCTTCTTTACGGTTCATTATTTCAATTATCATTGCAAGCAAGTCATTTAGCATTAAGAAACTAATATCAATTTTTTATAATCTTTGTTCTCTTGACTTTTAAAAATAAAGTTAATTTTAATCCTAAGTTACATATTTTGGGGACAAATAGTTTTGCACCCACCATGGAGTAGGGCAATTACGATATTATTTTGATATGTTATTAGTTCTTTCCTAACTTGCTTCACTTTGTTTTGTAAGTAAATTGTCATTATGTCTGGATTTCCACTAAACAATAAACTTACTGAGGATCAAGAAGATGATGTGTTTCTCCTAGATAAGGACAATTTAGAGGTGACACCAGGTTTCATAGCAACGCTAGTGGTTGATGAACAAAATTGGAACGATAATGGCACTTGGCCTCTTTGTGTATAGAAGAGGCTAGAACTAGGGGATTGATAAGCGGGACCGCAAATGATGAGGAAAGTTCTAAATCTGGTGAAAGTGACTAGGAGAATACTTGAAGAAACATGTGGAACCATTTTGGGTCACTACGAGGCGAAGAAAGTCTAGTCTAATTGAAAGACTTGTGAAGGCATTGGTGACTCAGTAAAGCATTTTCATGACCCACATGCAATAAGTTTTGACAACTGTATATACTAATGCCAATTCCAAAATATCGACTCCACTAAATGGTACCACGATTATGGGTACACCTGGTAATGGTTCAACCAACTTTAATATATGAGGACAACCGACTAATTAGGGGATCAGAGGATATGTGACTGTGACTGCCCAAGGTCATGTGGATTTGTTTGGGGAAGAATTCATGAAACATTTGAAAGAGATACACACCGAAAAAAGAGCAAATCCCAAGGGTTTCACTAGTGATCAAGGGAATTGGTTTAAAGAAACACTCTTAAAGACCACGGAAACCTAGTGTTGCACCATTGCCCATCCCAAAGAGGTCTAAAATACCTGATATCCCAAAATATGATTGGACCACAAATCCAAATGATTATGCTATGCCATATACCACTAGAATATAGGGGAATATCTAACCTACTCAAAAAGTTTCGTGAAACACTAACAAAAGATAGCTTTAACTTGGTACTCTCTTTGACCTGAAAACTCTATTATTCTTATATTATGCTTGCAAATGCTTTTATGAAAGATCACACAGATCCCGAGCAGTTGAAACTCATGTGGAGGACATCTTCAAAATAAAAATATATGATATGGAGTTACTCTATGACTTGGTAGATAGGTTTCAAAAGAAAAGGATGTTACTACCGTCAATACCAGACAAATGGACTACGGTGACATTCACCAAAAATCTTAACCCTGATCGTCAGGACACTTTGAAAAAGTTGAAAGAAAGCCTACAAAAATATCCAACTCAAACTTGGGATGATGTTTATTATTGGTATAGCACCAAGATCCAGATAAAGGAAGATATAATGGTTTTACGAGCACCGAAAATAAGGATTGGTGATCCGTATCAAGCGAGGCCCATAAATGTTGTTGACAATGATCATAGGAATCATAAGAACCAATTTGAACCTTATTTGGTGTTGTTATACTAGGGACTAATAGAAAACCAAAACCAATAAGATAATCAGGCACTCTTGAGAAAGAATAATGCTTGACCCTTTTGACTAGTAAAGGATCTAGGTGTTTCAAAGTTATCAGAGTATAGTTTCCCCATCGGGACCCCAGAGTTAGTTTAATTTATAAGTGGTATAAATGAAGCTGGGTGGACAAAGGATATGAGATCAGATCTCGGCAAAAGGAACCGAGATCTATGTGTGTGTATCATGGTACCCATGAGCATCAAACTAAAGATTTCAATCATCTATATCTTGAAGTTTTCCAGTTGCTCAAAGATGGACATCTCAAAGATTTCCTCAATAACACAGGAAGGAGAACTTTAATAGGAATCGGAATAATGAAGATCCTCCAAGACCCTCATCACCTAAACACAGAGTTAACATGATATTTGTTGGAGAAGAGGTCGGCGACATCACACATACTTCCTCCAAAAAGATAAAAGTGTTCGTGACTCACAAAAAAGAAAACTAAAGAGCTTCTTATCTGAAACACAATCTCTTTAAGATACGAACATATTGACGACCTCTTATTCCTACTCAATGATGCCTTCATAAGTTCTTTACATATTTTAACTTCTAACATTAAATATGTGTTAATTGATCCAGGTAGTTCAACCAATATTATCCAACTTTGGATCCTCAAGGAAATACAACTAGCTGACAAGATTATCCCGGCCATGAAATTGCTGGCCAAATTCAACAACTCAAATTGACCCAAGGGGAGGTAACATTGCCAATGTATGCATAGGGAGTAATCAAAGAGACTTTATACAAATTTATGGACGGTGATATGTCATAAAACATCATCATAGGAAGGCTTTGGATTCATGACATGCTAGCAGTCCCTTCAACTATATATCAAGTGTTCAAATTTCCTACCCAATAGGGAATAAAGGAAATACAGGAAGAGAAATGAGCTTCTCAAGAAATTAGTTCAAAGGAAAATTTACAACTGGCCTCAATAAAAAGAGAAGAAAATAAAAATTACAATAACCGTGAGTGTCTAACGTTCTCGAACAACGACAAAAACAATCAAATAAAGGTGTAGTTCAAGTATAGGACCTGGAAGCCCTGGAGATCCCAAAAGCTTTCAAAATTTCAAAGGAAATTGAGTCAACAATGTCAAAATTGGAAGAGCTTGAAGAAGCTATCATTTTCTTTGACTTCTCATAGAAAAAGGTATATTTGGGTTGAGGAGCCTCAAACTCCAAGATAAATTAATTAAAATTTTATGCGTTAATACATATTATTTTGTTTGGTCCCACTTAGATATGACAGATATCCTACCAAAAGTGGTAATACATAAGCTCAACATGGACCCTAATTATTTCCTGGTCAAGTAAAGAAAGCGACCCAATGCCTCACAAATCAACAAGTTCATTAAGGAAGAGGTAACCAAGTTGCTAAACATAGGGTCGATTTGGGAAGTCAAGTACCTGGATTGGCTGGCTAACATTATAGTGGTAGCCAAAAAGATCAACAAGTTTAGGATGTGCATCGATCTTAAGGATCTAGATAAGACATGCGCAAAAAAAAACTTGTTTCTTTTGCCAAAAATCAACCAGTTAATAGTTGCAATAACGAGATACGGGTTGCTCCTTTTTTTGGATGCATACTCCGAGTGCAACCAAATCAGGATAGGCCTAGAGGATCAAGAAAAGACTTCATTTATCACAGAGTATGAAACATATTGCTATGACATAATGTCGTTTGGACTCAATATGTTGGTGTTGGACTCTATATGTTGCTGCTATTTACTAAGGACTGGCAAAATAAATGTTCAGAAAAACAAATAAGATAGTCAATGGAAGTTTATATTGATAATATTTTAGTAAAATTAATACAACTAGAGGACCAATTAATCCATTTGAAGGATATTCAATATTCTCTAAAAGTACAACATGAAGCTAAACCCATATCGTAGGTGTAGGTTTAGGTAAGTTTCTTGGTTTTCTTGACTCAAACAGGGGAATTGAGGTCAATTTAGACAACATTAAATCCATCAAAGATATTCCGGACATACTCACAGGAACAAAGAAAGTGCAAAGGTTGACCGACCAGTTTGAAGTCTTGGGGAGATTCATATCAATATCTTGGTGTCATATATTATTCTCACTTTTGAAGAATAGCACCAACTTTGACAGACTCAGTAATGCTAACAAGCCTTGAAAGACCAAAGATAGTTATCGAACTCCCTTTTGTTGGCAAATCCAAAAAATGAGGAGCAACTAATGATGTACATAGCAGTTTTTGAAGTTTTAATAAGTGGATTCTTGATATTGACAGACAAATGTATGAAATAATCTATTAATTATGCAGCAAAACTTTGTTAGATATAAGGCTTAGTTATCTGCATTTGAAAATTTTTAGCTTTAGAACTTATAATAGTTACAAGAAATCTTAGTCAATATTTTCATTGTCATCCTATCTCTGTGGTCATAACCTTCCGTTATGGAGTATTTTTCACAAGCCAAAACCTTTTGGATGACTCACTGAATAAGTAGTCGAGCTTAGTGGATATGATATTACCTACCAACCTCAAACTACCATCAAGTCACAAGTTCTAGCAGACTTCATGGCGACTTCAGTTCGGGCATCCTCCCGAAGGCTGAAAAGGCAGAATTATTAGTTTTCGGTGCCATAACCAAATACCCTATTTATGGATAGAGATTCTTATTAGAAATAATTCCTCAATGATTCTCATTAAGATAAACGTATATATACAAAACCAAAGCATGATATGTGCCTAATTCTAAGGGATACAGTTAGCATGA